>JACXGM010022523.1:0-16637 GCA_016801145.1 Umbra pygmaea | reverse complement strand
TCTCTCTCTCTCTCTCTCTCTCTCTCTCTCTCTCTCTCTCTCTCTCTCTCTCTCTCTCTCTCTCTCTCTCTCTCTCTCTCTCTCTCTCTCTCTCTCTCTCTCTCTCTCTCTCTCTCTCTCTCTCTCTATCTCTCTCGCTTTCTGTCTCTATCTATATTTTTCCTTCAGTGACGTACACTCGAACTACTACTGAACCCATTGGCCCTTCTTCACCTAGTTGTCAGTTGAACTCAAGGTCATGTAATGTATGTGGAACAGCTGAAATATAATGTATGTTTAACAGCTAGCATATACAGTGACCCCCAAAAGAGAAAACATTCCTTTTCAAATGGATGAACATACTATCAACATGAAGCTGACAGTCTGCACTTTGTCCCCATAGTTACTGTAAAATGTTTATCCAATTTGATTAATACAGAGCCAAGAAAATAAATTGTCACTGCCCAAATGCTTATGGATTTCATAATACTGGTACTATTTATTTGTATCAGCTAACATAAAATATACCTTATGTATGTTCAACAGCTGGCAGTGTGTTCCTAGGAAAAAAACAAAACTAGTTACTACTAGTTATTACTGCATGTGTCTTCCTACTTACTGTAGCTAATTTTACAATGTCTGATATTTCTGTTTAACATACCATTTTAGACATGCTGCCCCTAAGTCTAGAAGAAATGTTATTGGAAATCAGTCTGCGGCTCAACATCCTGCTTTCTATCAACTGTTTACAGCATACATGTGTTACATTACTAGAGGCATGGCAGCAACAACAGACAGCTGGCTTCAACTCAAAATAATGTTAGCTAGCAGCTACTAACTTATAAAAAGTAGCTAGCTAGCTATACTTCCTGTGTGATCTAAGCTCATACTTCCTTTGTGAGGTAAGGTCATACTTTCTGTGTGAGGTAAGGTCATACTTCCTGTGTGATCTAAGCTCATACTTCCTGTGTGAGGTAAGTTCATACTTCCTGTGTGAGGTAACAACTTGCTGAAGCTGGTAACCACCTTGATGTTTGTGGAGAAACAAGGTGTTTTTGTAGGGTCCCACCAAGATTCTTTACTCTCTGAATGGGAGAAATTGTGAGTTGTCAAATGAGATGGACATGTCTTGGAGCACAGGCCTTTCTGTAGAGAAAGAGCAGCTCTGTCTTGCCAAGGTTGAGCTTGAGGTGGAAAACCAATATCTAAGTAGCGATGTCAGTCAGGTATTAAGTGTTGCCATCTGGGTATCTGTTTGTTTGTTTGTGTGTTTTTGTTTTACCATTATTTTACCAGGCAGGTTGACGGATAACAGATCTGAATTACAGCAAGAGCCCGGGGAGTAGGGCTTGGCTATATGGCCAAAACATGATATCACGATATAAAACACAATTTATGTCGATACAGTATGGATGATGATATATATAAATATATAGCCCCTGCTGTGAATTGATCACAACTAAGTGTATATTCTGCTGTATAAACAAATAAAAACAATAAATATTGATTGACATTATCTTGCTATATTTCTTGTTAAGAAGTTTCAGGTAAAATAAACTACAACCAATATGACATACAAAAGTCACATGAAATGTGCAGTCAGTTTCTCACAGAGCTACCAATTATGATGACTGAAATCAGCAATCAATGTTGATTTTGTCCTTAAAGAATAAATTAATTAACCTGTCAAAGTTGACTTGTTGCTATCCCATAAAAACAATCTGATGTTCTTCAATAATTTAATACTGCATGGCAAAGCAACGAACAACGCACGTAAAAACAATTATGTGTGTGAAACAATAGTAATACGTCACTTGTTTTTCTTTTAAAGTAGAAATTCAGTTCATGAAAATAAGTTAATGATGAACTAAATAATCTACAGTAATGTAGCCAGCTACTGTTGCCCCAGACAAGCTAACATTGTAAAGCAGATCTACTGTTTTTGTGCAATGCTTAAACAGACTGGGCCTAAACAAAGGCAGTCTTGGACATTACAATATTTGTTTTGATTGAGGCAAAGTTTTTATCTGTATTTATCTGCTATTTTTCATTAGAGACTCTCTCTCTCTTTCGCTCACACACACAGAGCCTCAGAAAGGTAGGGGGTGTCTTCCACACAGCTGCATGTGAATATGAGCCAATTGAAAAGCTGGCCATGTTACCAGAAGTTGCCATGGATGGTATAAGGGCCAGATTGGAAATTTGGCCAGAACACTGGAGCTGTCAGGAAACCTAGTTAACATCCGATCTGAAAAATAGCACCCTACACAGGGAAGATGTCACCTTCACTGCCCTGGAGCATTGGGAATGATCTTTTGCCCCCTAGTGGCCCTCCAACACCACTTCCAGCAGCATTAGTCTCACATCCCGGGAACAACCAGTCCTGAGCCTACTTAGATTCAGAAGCAAACCAGCAGTTGGGTATATGTCGCTGTGCTGCTGGTAGTATGTCGAAAGGAGAGAAATAGGTGAGACTATCTGAGGATCTGACAGAGGCAAGTGACTCGGTGGATAAAGAGAAGAGGGAGGGGCCCAAAATGAAGCCTTGGGGAATACCACTAGTACGTTTTTACAGGGCAGAAAATTATCCTCTCCACTTCAACTATTAGGAGTGGCCCGCCAGGTAGAACGAACTCCAAGTGTGCTTAGCCTGAGGCAGTCTGATCCCAGAAAGAGGAGAATCGGATATGATAGTTCACAGTGTCAAAGTCAGCTGATAGAAAAAGGACAATGAGAACAGATGGGAGTGAGCTTGGGCCTTGCAAAGGACTTCTCGCTCCATTGAGGAGAGCAGTCTCGGACCATTACAGCTTGACTGGATCGGGTGGAGCTGATTTTTCACTAGAGAGTTGGCTGGAAAACAGAACAGAAAAGAAGGGACACCTTCTACAGATACCTGTATGTAGTCTTGGACATCAGAGATGTCAAGTGTTGTCGTTTTATAGGAGCGGAGTTGCTCTGAAGTGAACGGGGGTCACAGCTAGTGGTCAGGGATGAGTTGCCGAGGGAGCTAAAGAATAGGACAATGTGAAAGGGGCATGTTGTCAGGCGACCAGACATCACTAGATGCATTGACAGGTTCAGTGAATGAGGGGCCAGTAGACCCGCAAAGCTGAGTAAATGAGGAGCTGATGTCATCAACCATTTACGTGGTTGTCAAAGTCACCAGGTCATCATCAGCCAAGAGGGAAGCTAGCAGAGGAGAAGGTGAAGGATTCATGCGCAATGAGAAGGTGGCGGACGGTTTCTTGTGGTTTACAGATGGATTGAAAAAAGGCTAAGCAATTGAGAAGCTAGGTTTTGCTTCATTTTTGTTCAGCAACACAATGTCCTCTTCTGTGATCTCACAGCGAGTCATTTTGCCACAGAGGAGGAGGAGTAGGCCGAGCCGGCCGGCAGGAAAGGGGGCAGTGAAAGTTGTAGGACCTGACTGGGAAATGGTGAGGTCAACAGAGGAAAGGAGTGGGAAGAAATGTGTGGAAAGGAATGATTCAAAGGCAGACCTCAGAGGGTTGAAACCATAGAAATAGAATGGATAGAAAGGCCATTCTAATTCAAATTAATGTAGCAGAATGTTCAGAGCGGCAGCCATTTTTATGTGTACCATTCCATTGCAAGATCTAGTGGCCTATTTCCACATTAAACTGATTTGCGTTTTGTCACTGTGACAACTAATAACAATCACCATTTTGTTGTGTACTAATTGAGTGACCATGCAAAGCAGTTCAATGGCCTTTCTATCCATTCTATTTCTATGGTTGAAACTGGTCTGATATAAAAGACAAGAGTCAAGAAAACGATTGGCTACAGTAAGGAGGGTCAGAGGTTATTCTTACATTCCTCAGCCTCCACATCCAAGGACTTGTCTGCAGCTTATGAACCAGTGCACCACTGAGATTGTGTTCCCTCACATCCAGGCCATCCATCCAAATCCCGGCTCTGTATATTGTAACAACAGTACTGCCACATGTCATGGCATAGAGCGAGGATCAGCACACCCTCTGCAATTACTAACTTGTGACCATTGGGGTGAAGACAGGGAACCAAAGTTTTTCATCTAATCCAATACAATTAGCGTGGCCTCAATACGTAATGAGGAGATGACGTGGACCAAGATTGCTAGCGGTTTGCTAAAAGACGCGAGAACGCCCACACAAAGAACGAGCATCTGCCAGACATTATCTCTTGGTCAAGGGGGAGAACTTATTTCAATATATATGATAATTGCTATTCACGTTTCGTATGCAGTAATCAATTAATAAGAATATTAACTTATTTTCCTCTCTCTGTATTCCTCATTTAGTTGTACTTGGTAGCTTACTAAGTATTTTAAAGTTAAGACCATGAAATAAGTTGAACAAAGGTAAACTTTGATTCCCTCAAATGTCCTGGCCACTTCAAACATTTGTTTTTGTCATGTAGATGTGTGTGTTTATGTGTGTGTAGACAGTTTTATCCAAGTGTGGTCTGAGCAGTTCTGTGCGAGTGCTCTTTGTTCATGGGAAGCTTTGAAGCCGTGCCACTTGGTTTGGCTAGATGAATAGAAATGAGAAAATCTCACTTTGCCCCAAAACGAACACTCTCCTCTGATTCAGACAATCAGACAATAGCCATCTGGACAAACAGATATGGGCAGTTCAAGAGTCAAACTCACAAAGATCAGAATACGTACGTGTCCCCCCTTAACAATCTTACACTGCATTTTGTTTACGTTAGGGAAAACTAAACCAAATATATTATCTTTGTCTTCTGCTAAATGTATTTTTTTCTGTTCAGTTGACAGTCTCTCTCTCTTTCTCTCTCATTCCTACCTCAGCAGTGGTATTGCCTGTGGTATTGCTAGTGTGAGTTTTTGCGTGTGTGTGTGTGCGACAGGTGTGTGTACATACAGCTTGCATGGGCATATTTTCTTTTTACCACAGACGACACACCGGTTGTGTCTTCCTGACTCAGCAAGGGTTACACCAACCCACGCAAGCATGGTTTACTACGAAGCTCCCACATATCTGGGGCATGTGGTTGTCTGAGTGTGGAGTTAGAGTGTGCATGTGCTCATCTAATGCCAGGGTCTGCAACATTTAAGGGCACAATATTCCTTTCTCTTCCTAACCCCTGCCACTGTTCCCTAGGTCTTTAAACAAGATAGTACCGCAATAAAATTACAGACAATGCATACAGTATTGTCCATATACTGTGCTGTTTAATAAACACCCACTTAACATTTTTATTGCATTTTTTATGTTTTGAAGAGTTCAAAGTCTTTCTGTCAACCCACAGAAGCTGGTTATCCTTCCTAGAAACGGAGTGATTAAATGCATGAGCCACACACACAGGAGCTAATGACTAGAAACATATTGTCAGATATTGTGTTAGCTTTTAAAACTCGTTGATGTCTAAACAGGGGTTAGCTAATGTCAGTGTTGCTTGATTAGATAATAGCTGGGAGCCAGTGTCTGCAACTTGTGACATTTGTTTATGATAGCTTGCAGTGAAACATGAGGAAACTGCATGTACTTTCAGAAATGTTTCGCCAGCTACCCATTACTGTGCTACGTCATATTAGCTGGACCAGCAGCTTGTGATCGACTAGGTCTAGACCCCTGGACTAAAAAATTAGAGGAGAGAAAGCCTTTCGATTAAGTTTTAGAAATTCTTTAGTTAGATTCTAATAATAGTTTACTAGAAAGATAAAACCTAAAGAAATATGGCAGCAGAGATCATATTAGACAGACAGAAACATAGTCAGGGTGTGACTTGGCCATTGTTTTCCCACTAGTGTTTTTTGTTTAGTGTTTCACTTGAATACCAGAGTCACAGCATTGTGGTGAATTGTGGTTTTGTCTGTCCCACGGGTGTTTGTTTGAGCAGATGTCATCTGTGTTCACTCTTGACATGGGTTCCGTAGGTCTTTAATGGGGAGGTAAGGCATTTGCATTTTCTAACGCACACAGTTGGAGGATGTGTGTGATCGTACGTGTGGAGCCTTCATTTATTGAGTGTGACTTGAGTGTTCGGATCATGGAAATGGAATGGATAGTAAGGACATTCCAATTAAAAATCAATGTAGCAGAATGGTCAGAAGGGCAGCCATTTTTATGTGTACCATTCCATTGCAAATATCTAGCAGACTACTTCCGCATTAAACCGATTTGCGTGTTGTCATTTGAAATGAGATACAGTATGTTCCGTTGAGATTTGTTTTTACATTGATGAGCAATCGTCAACTTTTGGCAAGGACAACGTGTTGCTTGCATCTGATTAAGTTGAAATGCAAATGTCGTCGAGACACGTCACAGCTTTGCAGCAGAGGGACTACTTTACCTAGCCAGAGTGGTGAGAGAGCGGAGGATGATTAATGCCGGGACTACTTTACCTAGCCAGGGGGGTGAGAGAGCGGAGGATGATTAATGCCGGGACTACTTTACCTAGCCAGTGTGGTGAGAGAGCGGAGGATGATTAATGCCTGGACTACTTTACCTAGCCAGTGTAGTGAGAGAGCGGAGGATGATTAATGCCGGGACTACTTTACCTAGCCAGTGTGGTGAGAGAGTGGAGGGTGATTATTCTCACATATACACTTAGCAACCATTTCATTAGGTAGTAGGTACAACTGTTCAACTGCTCGTTAACACAAATATCTAATCAGCCAATCATGTGGCAGCAAATCAATGCATTCAGGCATGTAGACATGATCAAGACGATCGGCTTCTAGGTTTGAAGTGTTGTGCATTCAGAGATGCTCTTCTGCGTACCTTGGTTGTTACTCGTGTTTATTTGAGTTCATGTTGTTTTTATATTTGTTTTGAACTTCAGCAGATTGTCTGGACAATATATACTGCCTAAATGCATTGACTTGCTGCCACCGGATTGGTTGATTTAGTATTTTGCTCTAACAAGCAGTTGAACAGGGGAAGTGGCCAGTGAGTGTAAATTATGATAATTATATTCTGGCCTAGCAACCATCTGTTCTGACAGACATTCATTTGCAGCTAAATGTAGTTGTCTTTCCCTGGGATGGAGGACCAAACAAATTTAATCTAAAATCAGTTATTGCCATAACAACCATTTTACCTCCCTGTCAGTCCTCACTTATGCTTGGTATCATGTTTGCCAATCTTACCAGATGGTGGTTGAAAGGTGGGAGTATTCATAGGAAAGGTAAATGGAAAGCAAACCTGACCTGTTAGGAAGCCACACAGTCAGTTGGGTACTCGCCTTTAAGAGACGAACCTGTCCAACTGCCCCACACAGCTCTGATTAGTCACCACAAACACTCTCACTTACATTCTCTCTCTCTCTCTCTCTCTCTCTGTGCTAAGACACTTCTACAACTGGTACTAGATCTGTAAACTGGCTTCCCTTGACTGCCTTGTCGGATATAGACTGTCCTTCGTTGTGGAGTGTAACAGCTGTTTTAACCTTCTTCCATTACCACCTGTAGGTCAAGGTAATTCCTAAATTATACCGAATAAAGTGATATTATTATATGGATTGTCTTGATAGAATAATAATTTTTGAGGAGTCTGATAATAAACACTGACATATATTCAGTGTTTTTTGTGTTTGTTAGGGGTTGGTATGCTGCCTGTTGCTAGCGACCGTTATACAGATCAGCTGTTGTATTACCTGAGGTACTGCACACACGCGCACACACAGGGTTATTTACACACACACACACACACAGATTTATTCACACACACGCTGGCTGAAGTTGCACTTCAAACAGAGTTGTAGAGGGGGGCTGCATGAATTTGTTCCCTTGTCCTGGTATGACCTTCACAGAGGCTCCACCACACAGTCAGCTAAAGAGAGGAGAGAGAGAGGAAAGAGGGAAGGTGGTGAGGAAATGTAGGGAATGATGTGTCTGGAAGTGAGAGACTAGAAGAATAAAAAGTGGAGGATCTGAAGAGTGAGAGAAAGAGACAGAGGAATTCAATTTTTTCTCGTTCAAATATTTATCTTTTTTTCTTTTTTTATATAAATATTTGTTTTTTGTTTGTTTACTTTGGCAATATCATCAAGTGTTTCCCATGACAATAAAGCTGTTTAAATTGAATTGAATTGAAATTTGAGGGTCAAAACATGAAAAAAATAGAAATGAGAGGGAAAGTGTAAGTCTTGTTGTCTTGGTGTTTCTGGTCTCCACTCCAAACACACAAGCCTTCTGGGAAAATGTGCCACTCCTTCCAGCAGTCGAGCAGGATAGAGTAACTAGAGCTGAACAACTGGTGTAACGTTATGAGTAGTAGTTACTAGAGCTGAACAACTGGTGTAAAATTTTGAGTAGGAGTTACTAGAGCTGAACAACTGGTGTAACATTATGAGTAGTAGTTACTAGAGCTGAACAACTGGTGTAAAAATTTGAGTAGGAGTTACTAGAGATGAACAACTGGTGTAACATTATGTGTAGTAGTTACTAGAGCTGATCCACTGATGTAACATTATGAGTAGTAGTTACTAGAGATGAACCACTGGTTTAACATTATGAGTAGTAGTTACTAGAGCTTAGCCACTCTTTTAACATTATGAGTAGTAGTTACTAGAGCTGAACCACTGGTGTAATATTATGATTAGTAGTTACTGGAGCTGAACCACTGGTGTTACATTATGTGTAGTAATTACTAGAGATCAACCATTGGTTTAACTTTATGAGTAGTAGTTACTAGAGCTGATCCACTGGTGTAACATAATGATTAGTAGTTACTAGAGCTGAACCACTGATGTAACATTATGAGTAGTAGTTACTAGAGATGAACCACTGGTTTAACATTATGAGTAGTAGTTACTAGAGCTTAGCCACTCTTTTAACATTATGAGTAGTAGTTACTAGAGCTGAACCACTGGTGTAATATTATGATTAGTAGTTACTGGAGCTGAACCACTGGTTTAACATTATGAGTAGTAGTTACTAGAGCTGAACCACTGATGTAACATTATGTGTAGTAATTACTAGAGATGAACCACTGGTTTAACATTATGAGTAGTAGTTACTAGAGATGAACCACTGGTGTAACATTATGAGTAGTAGTTACTAGAGCTAACCCACTGGTGCAACATTATGAGTAGTAGTTACTAGAGCTTAGACACTCTTTTAACATTATGAGTAGTAGTTACTGGAGCTAAACCACTGGTGTAATATTTGTATACAACCACAGAAACATGCTGCAGACAGAAGATGAAAAATGACTTTGCTGTACAATTACCTGAATAGGTTGTTGTTTTCCAGTTGGTGCTAATTGAACAATAGCCTCCATTACGGCAAGTAACAGCTTACTTACAGAAATCACAACTTTTTGAATTACATTAAAGAATTATTTCAATGTTACTTTTAGTAAATAATAAGACTACAGAGGTTAAAGTCTAGTGTTTTTATTTTGAAGTGAATTCCAAAGCTATTTGAATTCATGCTTTTCCTATCTCTAACACGATGTTATGTCAGGATAATTCTGACTACTTCTATGAAAGTCATTTTAGCTGACACTTATCCAGAGCGACTTACAGTAAATACAGGGACATCCCCCTGGAGCAACTTAGGGTAAAGTGCCGTGCCCAAGTAAAGTATATATGAGCAGAATGTATTTAGCCTCACTTTGCTAATAAACTATTGACTTTTATGGGCCTGTCTGACAACCTGAGAAACAGCAGTATGGGTTTGAAAATGACAAAACTATACCTTAAACAATAAAAATAATCCATCAACAGATCTACTAATAATGTGGTGTTTCCCACCCATTGTGTGTGTGGCATTTAATAGGTTAATATCTCAGCTTCCCTGGTCAGTTGTTCATTCCAGCATATCTCTAGAGTCCGTTCCACAGTTTGCTTGTGTTCGCTGTGCGTAGGGACCGGAGTAAAAGCACACATAGGAGCCCCTTTGTTTAGGAGGGACTAGCCATGGGAGATCATTTACAAGCCGCTAACGCCCTCACCCCATTGGATAAGGGCTCAGCCTGCGTCTGCCAGAGGCACTCAGTGTGTGTGTGTGTTTGTGTGTGTGTGTGTTTGTGTGTGTCTGCAGTAGTCTTCAGCACAGCGTCTTGCAGTCAGGGAGGCAGGCAGCGATGGTAGCAGAGAGTCCAAGCCTTTCTCCTCTCAGTGTTTGCTGTAGTATCAGCCAGCTACACTACAGACCGCTATATAGAGCTGAGAGGAGCAAAGCATAGCAAGATGGCCACCGGTACCTTGTAGGAATATAATGCTACCCAAACTGGAGGCATTGCCTCTGAGGACAGACAAGGTAACGCTGCCCTGAACCTTCAGGGGTGCTGGACTCTTTTGTCTAGCTCCAGATGATACCCCAGCCCGAAACACCAGCAGGACGCCAGCCTTGTGTTCTGAGCAGCTGGCCCGGATTCAAATCCTCTATCATGATGCCAGGATAAAAATGCTTTATCAAAAGTTATTTTGTGTTCGTTGCAGTTTTTTTTTCGAATTTGGAAACTGTCCCAGGAAATTACTTTTAAGAATCAGTGTGTGAAAAGGTTTGATTCAAATTTAGTTGATTGTTATAGCATCAGAATCACACATTGTGTGTACTCGTGTGTTGTCCAGGTGGGGGGCAAGGACCTTGCCAAACAAAAATTAAAAAAGCGGTTTCCACGGTAACAGACAACCTTCTCTCATTTTTTTCCGCATGTTTTTTGGTGGACTGTGGCGATCCTTCTGCCTACTTTCCTTTCTTTCTCCGTTTTTCTAAACACTCTTTTGACATTCATGTCTGCACCTGCTATTCTAATGAGTGAGGACAGAAGAGAAGTGTTGATAATCATTAACAGCAGCTACACTAGAGTTACTGGTTGGTTGATTATTTACAGTAGTAGTTCGATCGTAGCAGTGAAAATTACATTGTTTAGGCATTTTACATTATTACAATGTGTTTTTTACAATGTGCTACTGTGTTTCTTTTATATAATTTGATTCATTTTTGGGTATACCTTGCTGGAAGTGTTAAAGTAGCTCCTGTGTTTGCAGTAGTTATATTGTTGAACATATCTGCAGTAGATACATATAGTATTAATAATACCTGCTGCGTTTGTAATAGGTATTGTATTCATTGTACCTGTTGTGTTTGTAATATGTATAGTAATAATAGTACCTGTTGTGTTTGTAATAGGTATAGTATTAATAGTGTTCAATATTTTTGTAATAGTTATAGTATTAATAGTACCTGTTGTACTTGTAAAAGGTAAAGTATTAATAGTGTTGATTGTTTTTGTAGTAGTTATAGTACCGTATTAATAGTGTTGATTGTTTTGCAGTAGGTATAGTATTAATAAATAATGTTGTGTTTGTAGTAGGTATAGTTTTAATAGTGTTTATTATTGCTTTAGTAGGTATATACTCTACACTGTGTTTTAGTTTAATATTTGTGTTTTTCATAAGGCTTTGCATGTGCCTTTGTCTTTATATGTGTGCATATGTGTGTTTAAGTCTGTGTGAAGTTCAGACGGATGATTGCTGCTGCGCTCTATGAATGAAACCAACTCTACGCACAGAACTTCAGAGGTACAAGCGTGCACAAACACACACAGCTCAGGAAGGAAATGTGTTTTTTATGTGTTTTTATCAGCGCACCACACTGCGTTCGGTGTAGACCCTTTAGTCTGGCTTCAGAGTCTAGGATGGGTTTGAGAATTGAAAACCCTGAGGGTACATTGGTATAATGTGCCTTTTAATCAAAGGTACCAAAATAAGGTGTGAAGTATGTTATTATTCAGTTTGGTGAAATGAAATGGTTTAACAGAAAGCAGTCCAATATGTTTCGGACTGAATTGTCTGCATTTCTGTGATAAGGGTTAAATGTTCATGCTATATCTCTGACTGGTTATGATCAGAGCTGTAGTTCAGGAAAGTGTTTTACGGTAGCAAAAAGTGAAGTGAGTTAACATCAACTAGGCTACAGCCTTCGATTGGTCAACGGCAGTGACTGACTGGATTAACCTTCTGCCTCTACACAGCTTGCCACATTGATTCCCCTGTGGGCAAGCTTTTCGTTTTTTGGTGAACACAAAATAGGTCATATTTGACATTCAGAAAATGTAGAATGACTGTGTGACATCCCAGTGTACATTGTGTGTCGCCCTGCCTGTGGGTTTCTATGTGGGTTGATTGTCCCTTGGTTGGAAGCTTGGAAACCTCCTCTGAGTGGATAGTTAGGGTTAATGGAGCAGTAACAGTCCTGTTGCTAGGACAAAAGTCCCAGCATGTGTGTGTGTGTGTGTGTGTGTGTGTGTGTAGGTGTGTTGTATGACTTTGTGTGTGAGAGAGACCAGGTTTAGAGACCCTTTCAGAGTCCATGAGGCAGACACCACCAGCACGGCACAAAGCAAACGCCCATCCCCACAGACTGACAAACAGGCAGAAAGGCAGTCAAACAAGAAGGCATAAAGACAATATCAGGCAGGCAGACACACGGAAAGGTAGTCAGGTTTTGGTGACGGAGGTTCAAGCCCCGGCGCGGCCGACCCCCTGCACCTTCAACTTTGTGTTCCTCTACATTTGCTTCCTCCTGTCTTGTGAATAAAAATAATCAACCTCCCCCAAACAATAAGAAAGGCAGACACTCTTATCTGGTCTGTCCCAACTCTGGCTATCAAATGAAACCTTCACAGTGCTAGCGTATGGCTCTGTAGCTCTCAGCCACTCTCTCTGTCTTAGTAGTAACACATCATTTCTCACATGATCTGTGTGTCTGTCTCTACATTTCTTCCTCTCTCTCTCTCTCTCTCTCTCTCTCTCTCTCTCTCTCTCTCTCTCTCTCTCTCTCTCTCTCTCTTAGTAGTAACACATAATCTCCCACATGTTTCATGTTTCCCACGTGTCTCTGTCTCCTCTCTCTCATGGTTTCAGCAGCAGCCAAGGTGTTGCCTCATTCTCCTATCCACTATCAGTTAACAGCAGAGGAATGAGTACAGGAGGTCAGATGGAGCTGTTGTCCTGAATACCACACATTGTGATTAGTATCTTCACTAGGATACCAGGCTAATGTCCTTAATACTACACAGTGTGATTACTGTCTTCACTGGGATACCAGGCTAATGTCCTGAATACTACACAGATTATGATTAGTGGCTTCACTAGGATACCAGGCTAATGTCCTTAATACTACACAGTTTGATTAGTATTTTTACTAGAATACCAGACTAATGTCCTTAATACTACACAGTGTGATTATTGGCTTCACTAGGATACCAGGGTAATGTCCTAAATTTGACACAGTGCAATTAGTGGCGTCACTATATAACCAGGCTAATGTCCTGAACACCACACACTGGCCATCATTTATACTTACAGGCGTAGGGTGGGCGTATGCCAATAACTACACAAAGCAAGGCATTTATAAATTTTAGCGATAAAATCTCACGTCTGGTCTGACCTTGTGTGCGCAAGTTCTCCAGTGTGACCCCATGGTATAACCACCCAGTTCCAGGAATTGTTGTACCAGCGATCATTGATGAATGTGTCTGCATCGAAACTACCCCATATTGCAAGTTACATGTCAGAATTACGAATTAATTGTATACTGCACATTGCTATTAAGTGGCTTTTTTCCCTTTCACTTTGGGATGGCCTAGAACATGAGGGCTTAATTAGGCATAAAACAATTTCAGTCAAAAAATTAAATTATATATACTAGGTTAATCGATTTGTAATGTGATTGGTGAAATGTTTATTAGGTTGCCCATTTAAACAAGCGCTTTGGAAGTCATGAAGTGCGTACACATGTACACGAACCACAGTGTAGTGATGTATAGGTTTGCTCAAGAGCAGGTGGCTCTCTCTTGTGTAAGAGGGAGAACGGGGTGCCATTCAATGAAGATCTCTGACCACAACAGCCAAAATTGGGGGCTCTAAGAAGGAGACAGGATCTAATTTCTGCGCTTCTAATATAGTAAGTGCTATCTTTGGTTAAGAAAGCTAATTAAAAAAATACAATGTGGATTGTTTAGTGAAAATAATTCATTTATTTGGATGCACTTCAGGTTCTCGTTTATTGCATTCAATGACTGTAGCAGTAACCTCAGTCCATACCACATTTTTCCCTGAGCCATTGATGCCTGATTTTAAGCTTCTAAATAAAACCAAGCAGTTGGCCTCCACCTGAGAGCTGAGCATCTCTATTTCTATCTTAGAAAAATTCCTATTTTTTGCCAGATGTCGCTTATCCATGTCGTAAATTCTAAGGACGAGGCCTCTAAACCATGCATATATGTGGGCGTGATTTTTAAATTATGATTGATTTCAACCACCTGATTTATCAACACCCGTTCATTCGTACGTTGGAATTGGAGTGATACGAACGTTTCGTAAATCACAAGTGAGCCCCTTCTAAGATGATTTCTGCGCTCAGATCTATGCTGGTTTCCCCGCACGTTCGATAAATGAGGGATGATGATTAGTGGCTTAACTAGGTTACCAGGCTAAAGAACTGAAAACCACACAGTGTGATTAGTGGCTTCTTGGTTACCAGGCTAATGTGGTGAATACTACATAGTGTGATTAGTATCTTCCCTGGTTTACAAGGCAAATGTGCTGAATACCACACAGTGTGATTGTTTTTTAATGTTAGCAAGCTAATGTGCTGAATAGTACACACTATTATTATTGGCTTAACTAGATTACCAGGCTAATGTACTGAATCCCAGAAAATGTGATTAGTAGTTCCTCAATGTTACCAGGCTAATGAACTGAATCCCAGAAAATGTGATTAGTGGCTCCTCTATGTTACCAGGCTAATGTACTGAATCCCAGAAAATGTGATTAGTGGCTCCTCAATGTTACCAGGCTAATGTACTGAATCCCAGAAAATGTGATTAGTGGCTCCTCAATGTTACCAGGCTAATGTACTGAATCCCAGAAAATGTGATTAGTGGCTCCTCAATGTTACCAGGCTAATGTACTGAATCCCAGAAAATGTGATTAGTGGCTCCTCTATGTTACCAGGCTAATGTACTGAATCCTAATGTGGTGAATAATCCACATCTGGTGGGAAGATGGAAAAGGGAGTTTGTCTAGACGTTGTCTTCACTCTATTGTTAACAAACTCCCATGAGTGTTCTATCTTTGCTATGTGGGTTAAAGAGTGTAGAATATGTTTACACGCACCATTACTATCGTTGCTTCAATCTCAATCACAGTACGGTGTTACAGTATTTGTGTGTGGAATGATATGATCCTATGTCGCCTTTACTTTGTTTTAGTTATTGTACATTGGTGACCCAGTACCTCGTGTTTCTTCATATTAGTGACCTACGGTGGATTATCTTGGCAGGTCTGATTTTACCTAGCAACAGAGACGTGATAATGAGCCCTGTGGCTTAGAGCTGTCTGTGTGCCACTAATTACTGGGACACCAACCCTCATCGGTTTCATCAGCACAGCCAGTACATTAGACTCTATATTTATCTTTCAGTCACTCCGCAGACATTCTTCTCCAGAGCCCATACATATTCACACTTCTTCATACTGCCTGATCTCTTGGGATTCAAACCCACAACCCTGGCATTGAAAGCGCCATGCTGTTACCAAGTAATCACTCTGTGTCTTTCCTCATCTCCCAGTCTATGTTTTTGTTGCAGCCCTGTACTCGCACTGAATTCATCTGATTTAAATAACGTTGAGTCAGTTTTGTTTGTTCTGGGCTGGAACAAATATGTGAACAAAATGTTACGGTTTTGGAGACTATCCTCACACAACACATTATCACGCCTAAGCGTGTAATACACACGCTGGTCCAGCGTGTCACTGTCACGTTTTGCCTCGCTTCAGAAACTATGCTGTTAACTCGATCTAAGCCTTACACAAAACCCTAACCTTAACCATGCTGTTAACTCCATGTAGCATTTATTATGTTCTAATGTATTGTTTGGAAACATGGATAAAGTGATGAAAAAAGGATAAAAAAGCATATGTGCAACACGTCTGCATCGCGCTGGAATAGAAAACATGCAGTCTCCGACTGGATTTGAACTTGAAACCTCTGGGATGTGAGTCGCATGTTTATATGCCTGTCCACCATCCCCATCCTACAAACCTGCTTTATCTATGCTATTTGCACTCGAATCATATGATTAGAAAAGTATCGCCCCCTGCTGGTAGATCACCTTCATAATGCGTGTAATGTTCACGTCTCTGCGAGGCGAAGCATGACACTGACACGCCAAACCCATTGGACCAGCGTGTGTATCACACGTTTAGGCGTGATACTGGGTTGCCTCACAAGGCATACTGGTACTACTTTAGGGCCGAAGTCTATAAAACAGAGAGAGCATGCTGGGTAATGTAGTCTATAAAAGTCTAACCAGAGAGTTTATTGACAGTTCAGATGAGGTAAACAATAGCAGCCACTTTTAATCCTCCCTGCTGTCAAACCAGCTCATTAGATAGACATAAAGTAACAGTCAGCTCTGATTAAATCAGTTCATATAGCATGTGAATAAGACTATTGTTTTTCTTTCTCTATTCGTTTTTCTGTTTCTCTCTGTCTCTTTAATTTGCACTCTGGGGAAATGAGTAATTATATATTTCTCTCCTTATACCTACGCCTTTTTGCATGTCGCCCTAGAAATCAACATTCCACACTTCACACTGTTTCTCCTTCTGGTCCTCTGTTTCCCCTTCTGCTTCTCTGTTTCTCCTTCTTCTCCTCTGTTTCTCCT
>JACXGM010022521.1:0-16663 GCA_016801145.1 Umbra pygmaea | reverse complement strand
ATATATATATATATATATATATATATATATATATATATATATATATATATATATATATATATATATTACTTGATTCAATTTGTTGTTTGCCTAATTTCTGCCCTCATGTTCTAGGCCACCCCGAAGTGAAAGGGAAAAAATAAACCACTTAATATCAATTTGCTGTATATAATTAATTTGTAATTCTGAAATGTAATTTGCAAAATGGGGTAGTTGCTATGCAGACACATTCATCAAGACCCCTATCTCCTTAGACCCATGACTGTCTCATGTGAGCACATGTGCTGGTCACCTTAACTTCTGTCTAGCATCTAATCAAATGGCCTCGCAAGTTGTTATTCAAATAACTCAGTAAACCTTATCTGTCTAGTGTCCTGTCAGTAAAATGTCCTATTAGTCTGAATTGCCTGTATTAGACCTGTGATGGAATTACAGTCTAACCTACAATAGATAATATAGTTATAAGCAGTCTAATGTATAACAGAGTTATAAGCTATAAGTCCTAAGCTATAAGCTACTGCCTATTCTGATGTTATAATATAAGAAAGGTATGGGCCCTCTCTGTCCTATTTACTTGCTTGGCCTTGCTTCCTGTCTCCTGTTGTCATAGTGACCAACTACTCCTCTCCTTAAGGAAAGTCTTATCTTTACCATACCATCAACCCTTTCTGCACTTATGGCTTGACCATGAATCTTCTCCTTGTCTGTCTTCAGACAGTCTAACATGTCTTAGAATCCTCCAACATGCCTCAAACTATAGCTATACAACTCTCTCATCTAGCATTACCATTCTAAACTGTCTAAACTGCATAAACATGATTATATAGAATCTACTTCTCAAAAGCAGCATGCTTTTACACAATGACTATTGCGCTCCGTTGCAATTCCCTTTATGCAGCCGGTACTCAGAACCCCATACCACCCACTCCAGCCACATTCAACATTGAATAGAGACAGCAGGGAAATTTTAGTATACTGTAGCTCCAGGGCACCAGAAAAAAATTCTAACATCTACTTGGCAGAAGTGCCATTATATTAGCTGTGAATATATAAAAATGAAAAAGCTGAATATGTAGAAAATAAATGCAAATAAATAATTATACAAACCTAATAAGATTAAAAAACATGACCATATGTAAGATAATGTTTTCAGGAAACATTTTAAATTAAAGAGCATTCAACCCGTCACTGTACCATGTAACACCTAGCCCAGTGAGGGCTGGCGTTAATAGGGACTGAGATATGGACTCTATATATTTATTAGTTAATTTATGCATACATTCTGTTTAGTTTGTGTATCAGTGCATTGCATGGAGTTTTATATTATTAGGTGTATAGCCCTTTAAGTGCTTGTGACACCTCTCTCTAGTTTGGGCTATTGCTAGGGATTAGGTTAGGTTAGGATAGTGACTTGTAGATCTGATTATGACTGCGTTCAGCTGTGATCGATTAGTTAATTAGCTTCTGTATTTAAAGGCTTGCCAAACTAGAGAGAGGTGTCGGTCATTGTAATATTGTCACTGCATAACCTTGCTCACTGTTTGGAGAAGCTGTTCGGGAGCTGCTATATGTAAGTTGTAAAAAGTGAGTCGCTGGAGTTTAAAAGTTATTGCCTACATTTTGTACTTTTGTGTTAGCTGTCAGTGTCCGTGCCACTGTTGAGAGCATATTAAGCTATATAAGTATATCATTTGTGCCACTCGTGTTGGTGCTACCGTGCAACTCAAAATATATGTATGTTCTCCGGACTTTTGTTCATCAACGATTTTCATCTACCATCTACCTGCCTTGGTCTCCCACTCTCTACACCACACCACAATGTGACATACCATAACATAACATGGTGTGATAGGGCTCTCTTGTGCTGGGTTAGTTACCAAGACAAGTAAAATAAAATGAATAGAACAAAATGCATTATATATCATTAATACAAAAAGTGTGTGTTTTAAAAGTGCCTTCACAAAAATAACAAAATAAGTCAATAAAAATGTAACCAACATCATCAAATGAAAACATGCCCTTGGTTACAGTCTTCTGAATTCACAAGAACTCATAAAGTTTACAATGCATGGACCAAAGCACTATCAAGCTTTGTCATCCATCATGTTGCTATCAAACCAACAAACAAAGCACATAAAACGTACAGCCTCACACGCTGCTAAAGTGCCTGTCATACCATTAATGGGTGTCCTCGTAAGAGTAAAAATTTGTCTTCTGCCCTGAATGTTTGAGGCGCACAGGGAAACACAGGAAAAATCTCCCCCTTTTGTTGTGAAACAGTCATTTCATTGGGAGGAATTTAGCCCTCTTCATTGCCACTCCTGAGCTAAAAAAAAGCAGTTTCCTGCCGCAGTAAACAATGTCCTGTCTCCGCCTCCGAAGCAACACAGCCTCCTTATCATGGAAGAAGTGGAACTGGGTAATGAAGACGCGTAGTTTAGAGCATCCCCCACTCCGTAGGAAGTTTAACAATACGATGTGCTCTTTCCAGTGTCGGAAAAGATGGGAAAATAGAAGGGAGGGCCTCTGCAAATAACCCAGACAGAAATCTAACCGGTTGGTCCCATCAGCACCCTCTGGTAAGGAGATTACAGCGTCTAAAATGGTATTCGAGGTCGTCATTCTTCTCTGCTAGCTGACGATTTTAGTTATCCAAACAGCTGACTGTTTACATGAGGGTTACAATCTGGTCACAATAATTGGATAAATCATGCTCTAATCCTTGAAAACAGCAAGCCTTTTCATTATCAGCCGCACGTAAACCAAAAAAGGCTGCAGAAAAGGGGGCCAGAGACGTGTCAATAGCCGTCATTTGGACCACGAGACTGGAGATGGGATTCCAGCTACGCCAGCATGACTGGATGAGGTTCAGTGGAGGCAGGTGCCAGGCCAGAATCTGCGCCATGACACATGGCATTGTTTACATCAGAACGGACCACAGTGACAGGTTGTTTTCTTTTTCAAATGTGTGGCATTTGGTGAAAAAGGTGAGTTAGAAACTAATAAATAAAATGTAAATAAAATGTGTAGAAATTAGAAGGCTATGTGAAAATGTAGAATTGTTAGCTAAACGCAGGAGAGTCGTCCACGTGTGACAACATGTTCAAACCGGAACACTCCTCAAAGAAGATGGCGCCTGGCGTTGATTCAAAATCTGGCAAGTGATTATTAATTACTCATGTCAGGCAAAGCTATAGAATTGTTGTTCATTGTTTTAGTGCAATCTGAACATTTGCTCCAATTTCAAAATTAACATTTTTTGTTTGATATTTTTGTGCCTGATCGAGCTTGTTTTTAAATGTTTCAACAGGCAGGCTAAAGCTGAAATCGAGGGTGAGATTTACTCTATAGGTCTGTCCCTGGTGCATACATTTATATTTTGTAGAATTGACAAGGCAAATGCAGTTGCTGTGAATGTTTATTAATGAGTTAACTTTCTTTGAAAAAATTAGTAGGAAGTATGTTATAATATGTTTCAGTCAAGCTCTGCAGAAAGGATTTCAAGTTGTTTAGGAATACCGGTAGTCGTCCACAGTGAGACTAACATAGTGTACTTCCCCATCAGCATGAGTGTCAGAGACATTGTACTCACTTTTAAAAATTATTCATTTGGACCCCCGTTAAGACACCCGACCCCCGCCAGATGGCCCCCCCACATTAGAAATGCTTCCGACGCCCATGAGCAATAGGAAGTCTCTGGTTGGCAGTTTCCCACTTGATGTTCTATGTGGGAAGACAAATACAGCGTTACTGGTTTGGTGCAACTCATTTCCTACATCAGAGAATGTATCACATTCAGAGTTATTCACATTTTCCTTCCTTTTCTTTAGATTTTACTTTTTTCCATTCTAGTTTTTTGTTATCTAATTCATATTTAAAACATGTCTCATCACAGCAATTCGCAGCATGACATAATAAAGTAAATACCCCAGCCCTCTCTTTTCACAACTTGTCCCATATCCACTAGCTTTATAGAACACTCCCGGTTTCAGGGCTCAAATCCCAGTGCAACTCCACTGCAATCCCATTTCTCTAGTGCCTTAGACTGCCCGGCAACTCAGTAGGCCAAATTGAGATGTTTTATTGGTCATATGAGTTTTGACAGCTGTACCAAGTCTGAGGTGGTTAAGGGAGCTATAGGGGGGTTTCAAAGGAACAACTGATAGTTGGAGGTTAGACTGTACAAGACAAATGAATGTATGTTTATGTGGCGACAATGACAGTCACGCCATTCTATTTCTCTCTCTTGCTAGTTCTCTACCTGTCTTCTCTCTCTCTAGCTTTCTCTCCTTTAAGTCAATGTCTGTATGTACAGTATTTCCTCTGGGTCTGGAGACAGACATTCCGGCGGACATCTCTGGAATGGAATCTGATGAATTCGGCATCATGCTTGGACTAAAGGAGGGGGTTAGGCTATCAGCAGGCATCTGAGATGTATGAGTCAGGGCGGCACAGGTGGGGCCTGTTATGGTTGCCGGGGAAAGCAGAATGGGCAGATATATGTAGCTATGCTGTAGCTCAAAAGGGGTTGTCTGCGTACATGCTTTCAGACTTGAGGAAGTAGCAAATGGTTCCAGTGAGCACAACAGGATAGATTGGGCAGGAACATAAACGTACGACAGACGCTGTCAAGTAAAATCATACAGATACACAAAGAGAAAGAAAAAAGAGGTTTGGCCAGCTGTCAAAGTGTCAAGAGAAGCTTATTGTTCCTGCAGACGGGCTGACCTGGCAGCTGAGTCGACATGGGTGTGTACAACGAACAAGGGTAATTTCCTTTATTCTTTGAGTTGTGAGGTGTACATGTACTAGCACAATGGTAATAGAAGTTATTCTAGTTCAAGTAATAATGGTGAGAATGTGATGTTTTAATTGTCCAAGAAATGTTTTAGCATAGAAGCTTTTGGAAGCCTAATAAATTTTCTGCTTGGTAAAAAATAGGTGGATGTACTCTGGAGTTGAAGTACTACTGATAAATGTGTCTTAGATGTCACCTGTGTCCGAACTGTAATATATATTTTAGAGTATAAGATTGCAAACAAAAATGATTACTAATCATTATTTTTCCTTTTTTTTCTGTGCATCTGTGTTTCAGGGAGGCCCCTGGGGAACCTCAGACACAGAAGGTCCTGGAAAATGGTGGGGTCAGGGGTGGACATAGCATTACCAGCCCCAGATCAGTGAGCAGACACATCTCCAAAGTCCCCTTTACACAGGTGGTCAAAGACACCATGTACATAGGTCAGTACCTCTCCCTTTAAAGGCATGGTCACATTTAGCTATAGATACATTTGTAGACTGGTGTACCAGAGGTTGTTGATTCAGTATGTCAATATGTTTGTATGAGAAAATTATTTTTTCCCCAAACTAATTTGATTGATCTGCATGTCTAGCACTAATATTTCTGTATGAGTGTTGTGGAAAGGTGGCTTAGTAGTTAAGGTATCTGTCTAGTGTTCAAAGGATTCCTTGCTCTAATCCCCTAGCAACCAAATTAAATGCTCTGTCATTCTGTCCATCATTCTGACTGTTAGGGGACTTGTTTACATAATTGAATTTAATACATGTAATAATGTACACCTTTTTGAGGAGGGCTTATGGTTAGGTTTATGGGAAATAGTGAAAATATGTACAGTGTTTTATTTAACTTGTATTTCCCAATAACTGTCACACTTGTTTTCAATACCTAGGGGCCATGCCAATATGGATTTTACAGATATTTTTTAAATGGTGTACATTTCACAATAACAAACTAATAATGTTAACATTTGTTTTTGTATTTTTTGTCTCTACAGGACATTACATGTTAAAATCAGTGTCTCCAAATGTTAGTTTTTAACATATTCATTTTGTAGCCAAGTCTCCTGAATCCAGAACTATAAACACTGTAAGATAAAGGATGACTCATGTCAAGATACGTCGGGAAACTTTAAAACTTTAAAACTTAAAAAATGTATTCATGTGCTTAGTGCAAATCTTACTAGAGGTTATCTCACTGCTTATGTTCACGTGACATGAAGGACTGACTGAGTGCGTTCCTTACTACAGTAGTTCAGTTATTAAACATGACTATGTGGTCAAATAGCAGACCCAAGTGGATTCATGTCTATACATTTAACCAACCTCAGACATTTGGGACTGGTATGTTTGGAAGGAACAAATAATATACATTATATATTAATAACATCATAAGAATTATTTTAGTATTAATTTCTAATTAAAAGTGTCATGATTAATTTATGTGTTTGAGAATGCATCATTTTTAATTGCAGTGCATTGTGTATTTTATATTCGGTAAATTGACTATTCTAATTATTAATTGACTATTAAGTCTGCGGTACCAGGTAAAGAATGGCATTTCAATTAAATAATAAACTGTAAATATTTACTGTTGACATTTTGTATAGGTTCAGTTAGCAGTTGTGAAAGTGCCACTGTAATGCCAAAACGAGATGCCCTCTTTGGTGTAAAAATTAATTTATCCAAAAGCATACTTAGTCCCCCACTTGTAATGATATTTAAAAATATCATACCTGCAAAATCAATAATTATGGGTGTGATATGTTACTAGTTTTTCGTCCCTGAGAGCCAACAGTGCATCTACAGTATCATTAGTTTTCCATCCATCTCTTGAAAGTGGGTGGCTGGACACCGGAGGACCCCTCTTGTCCCGTGGAACAGTTCTGCCCCCTGAAAAACGAATGGAAGAATATAGCACCCATGAACCATCACCGGGGCAATGTGGCCGTCTGCAGCCTGCAAGGGATGATCTACACAGTGGGCGGGTCTGATAGCGTCTCCTGCAAAAGCAACGTGGAGAGGTAAATATATTACTGTTTCACTAGGCCAGCTATTTGGAATTCCCAACATCTTAACTACACATGCTAAAACAGTTTGGTTGCATTTCACTGCATTTATAATGCCTGACAGAGAACACGCTGACCGGACTGGTATTTCAGCTGTCACTTAACCACAGCAGACATTAACTACAATGTCAGTCAGTAGGTTCGTTCAAGCTTTAGGCCAAACGCAGGCAACTGCAGAAAGACGTTGGTGATTGAAGAAAGTTGAGGTGCGTCTACAATAAACCAAAGTTAGGCACTGTTATAGTTGTCTCAGAGCTAGCATAGCTTAGTTATTAATAAAAGTATTTCGTCTTTTCAACAAAAAAATGAATGACAGGATAAGAAACCATTATTCAATACAGGACACATTGAAAAACCCCTCATAATTATGGGCTTATATATAAAACATATTTTATTTTTATTTGTTTTGTAATGTTTGCTCATGTTGCTAGCAATTTGAAGTTGTATTATCAAGTCAAATAAAACATAAAATATGTTGTACCTGAATTGTATGGTATTCTATGAAATTGCACAATATACTGTAGGTGTACATATAGTAGCTATAACTTTGGTCAACTCTGACTTCAGTTTTGTCTAACCAGAGAAGTGGCAAAATATTTTTGGTAGGGTTGGGGCTGTTGGGGTGAGCAGAAGGAGACTCTGGTCTGCTAATTGCCATCACCCAACCACAAGAAAATGTCAGTCTTGTTCCAAAACAGGCTGGTAGTTAGAGAGCAATCACCACGATTCCTCACGATGAACTGTGACAGGTGTGGGCCTTTCAAAATGGAACAAGTCACATGATCACACCATTCAAATGGATAGGCTCCTCTAAAACCCCACTGTTCTTAAAAAGGGATCTCACCTTGTCTCAGATGTATCACCGACACTCAGAATCCTAAATAAAATGAGGTTCACGTGTGCAGTAGGTCTGTCGGGTCCTGGAATCACTGCCTTGTCTGTTTTGACAGGCTAATGGTTTGTTAATCTTTGTTATGTCATCTAAGCTGGTGATTTGCAATGTGGGAATGTTCAGAAATAAATGGATGGTGATGTGACTGTTGTTCTACTTTAATTAGAGCACCAGTGCAGAGTGATGAAAATGTGGAGGAAAACAACACAGTGGGATATGGAGGGTGAAGGGTCGGGATGACATTATGTCTCACTGAAACACACAGCCTCTCATCTTCACTAATAGATTTTAGGCTGACTTCTCTTTAAACCTCCACAACAGTCCATGTATCCCTTCTCTTGAATGGCAATGCATGACAGCACTCTTCAAGAGGAGAAAATGAAATGCTACCTTGCTGAATAACATGTTCACTATGTTCCCCTAAATCATCCTCCTGCTGCAAATTGGAGACAATACATTTCCATCAGAGCGTAACCTTTCCTTATTAGTCTGGACACTAATTACCATGGCGACACAGCAGAGAGAGCAGACAACACCAGGGGGCAGCAGAGAGCAGCACTGGGCTTTAATCTTCACTCAATTTGGCACCTGCTGGGCTTCTTTTTTGAGCCCAGCAGGAGGGACACGTGTCTCTCCCTGCAATTCCAGATCAATTAGCTGATGACATCCTCAAACTAATTCTGTCTGTTGTCAAATGTATTTTTGATTTCCCACAGAGAGGTATGCTTACAAGGCCAGTGCGTTTACAAGGCTGCAGTTAAGCTAATTAACAATAAAACAATCTCTTACCTCCTCATCTCAAGTCTGAATAACAATTAGATATTTTGTTTTTGTGTTTTTTTCTGACTTGAGATGAATTTGAAATGATTATTTCACAATTCTCAGTGATTAATCTTCACACCCTCTTAGCAGCACACTCCACAGTTCTTCTGCTACAACACAGATAAGGATGCTGATAGATCATCACAAACACCATTTTCATCCATCACACTCTGTGCTAATCTTGTTTCCCAGACATGTCTCCACCGACCCTTATCTACTTGAGGCAAATGCACACATCTCTGTCTCTCCTTGCCTGACTCTGCAGGTATGACCCACAAACCAATAAGTGGAGCAGCGACGTGGCCCCCCTGAGCAGCCCCCGCAGTAGGGTGTGCACGGTGGAGATGGGCGGATACCTGTACGCCCTCGGAGGGCATGACGGCATGGCCTGCACCAACACCGTTGAAAGGTAAAGCTATATTATTAACAAGTGGTATAGTTTAAACTGGCATTCATCCAGTAGCCAGTGACCATGAAAGGTGAACATTACCCACTTGTTTTTTGAATTACAGTAGATCAGAAGAACTCTGCTGAGGATGACGGGCATTCTGTTGAACATACCGCCAAATTCTTTAAAACATAACAAATCAAAACGTAATTCTCTATTTACCACTGGATATTACTGTAGTCAACCTGTCTATTACACACTCTTCAGAATTTGAGACATTGTGTTATGTGACAAAAGGGCACATTTAGGAGTGGCTTTTTATTGTCCCCAGCACAAGGTGCACCTATGCAATAATCATGCTGTTTAATTTGCTTCTTAATATGCCATAGATTTCAGAAGAATAAAATATAGGGGTGCAGATGGCTCAGTGGGTAAGGAGTCAGACTTGTAGTCAGAAGGTTTTTTTTTTTTTTATTTAACCTTTATTTAACCAGGTAAGTTGACTAAGAACAGTTTCTTATTTACAGCAACGACCTGGGAGCAATTAGGGTAAAGTGTCTCGCCCAAGGACACAACGACATGTTGGTTAAATAAAGGTTAAATCAAAAAAATTAAAATTAAATATTGGCAAAGGTGAAAAGATGAAATCACTGGGACTTTTTATTTCAGCTAAGGAAGCATGTTACACTATATGTAGCATTTATAATTTTAGTCACTTTATACATTTTGCATTTTGTAAGGTATGATTCAAAAATGAACAGCTGGTCTAAGCAAACCCCGATGCAAAGCCGGCGTTGTGGCGCAGCGGCTGCTGTGATGAACGGTCAGCTGTACGTGATTGGAGGCAGTGATGGAGTTACACCCATGAACACAGGTATGTAAATATTACATAAGCAACAGTCAACAGGTCATTCCTCAGAAATGATGCTCTGCACCAAGGGGCAATCAGTGTAATTTTGTATATGCTGGATGTATGTGATATGACGCAAGCTTAGCCAATCATGCCAGTGGTCTGAGATATGTGTGGGACGTACGCACAGATGCATCTAAAGAGGACTGTTGCCTGATTATTATTTTTTTGTATTTTATTATTATTTATATTGACATAACAGTAGGATGCAAAGGCTAGGGAGACAGGTATGTAGAGGGAAACAGAGAGGAGGGGCACAGCCGGTCGGCCGAGCTGGGGCTCGAACAACTGTTGCCAGGGGACATGCGCGCTCCAGAGTCGCAACAGTAAAATCTGGTGTGTCTGGTTTCATTGTAGAGATAACAGTTAGCTGAGAGAAAGGGAACCGTACAACGAGCTACAATAGTACCAATATTGTTCATCTGTGTCTGCACCGCAGAACCCTTCAACAACTGTTATCTAGATACACCATTAGGAAGGATACACAGGAACCTGTCCAGATGTCTTCAAAAACCCTCTTATTCCTATCTTAATGTTATGGCCTCAGCAATGAATTGCAAAATATTCTATTATTTGTTACTATCCAGAGGGATTCTATTGAGTTTGACATTATTCAACACTTAGCTTTGTTCATAATGCATAAATACGATGTGACTTTATATCTAGTACAAACACGCACACTCTTCATCATACACACAGGCACACACACACACTCACACATACTGACACACATTCTTGGTTCCCTGGAATTTGCCAAAAATACACGGGAGGGTTGTGTTTTTCTGCCACTTGTCAGTTTCTATTTATATCTGTGAGAAGTGAAAGTCAGAAAAATTCCCATAACCTTTCTCCGTTCATTAAAACCAGACACCAGAGATTGTTGTTTTCTGGAAAAATACCTAGACAGCTAAACATTGGTTTATTTACAGTATATTTACAAAATCTTTATCCAAATATTCCCAATGATAAAATAAGTGAGGGTATGTGATTGTGTCCCAATGTAATCAAGGTATGAAATCATTGTTGCTTTGAAATAGAATCATATTGGCAAACTTGCAATCTATAGTACAAATATTTTTTCATTATCATGAAATTTGTTCAAACATCTGAACCTAGTTACCCACTTTTGCACTATGCTTTGCTAGAAAGAAAACAGGATTCTGACAGCAAATAAAGTAAGATACTGGAACTCAAGAGAAAACAAAATAAGAATCCAGTAAAAATACAATTACCTGTTAGGAAATCTGTTTCAATATGATTCAGCCCACTTAACTGTAATAGATTGAGGAAACAGGAGTCCTGTAATTGTGTTGTTGTGACAAATTTTACCCCCACGTGATCTCATCCATGACCATGTGTCTGCCTACTGCCTTGTTTGTCTGTTCCACGTCTGGTGCACCACAGCACCCTGCTGGCTCACTTATAAATCTAGCGGTTGGTCCTGCTTGGTCCTTGCATAATGCTTTTGGAGAGCCAGTAGGGGGCACCCTTCCCTCTTGTGTTTGATTATCTTTGTGATCTCTGACCCCTAAGTGGAGCGTTTTAATCCCTCGGATGGGACGTGGTATGCGTGTCCCCCTATGCTAAACTTAAGAGAGAACGCTGGCTGCTGTGTTCACCTGGGGCACATGTTCGTGGCTGGGGGTCGGGATGAACTCAACCTGGAGCTCAGCGCAGTGGAGAAGTTTGACCCAGACTCTCTACGGTGGGCCCCAGTAAAACACATGAGGTGCAAGAGGAACAACGTGAGTGACAGTTTCCAAGAAACATTCTTGACCATCATTTTGATAATTGGATGACTTCCCACAACAACAGTAACCTAATCTCTCAAGATGTCAATTATTGGCTCCGTAGCACACAGCCTTTCTAAGAGGCAATCATTACACTCAAGTCAGTTTCGGTCACCGTTAATGGGGATCTCTCTAAGTGGGAATTATCCAGTTGTTTATGACATCATCTGGTAGTCAACCTTTCACATCCACTCCATTCCTGTCTGTCCTTTTCAGATGTCCCTGACTGTGTTCGAAGGGCAGCTGCTGGCTGTTGGAGGCTCCGATGGCATCACCGATTTGAAAACATTAGAAGTCTACAGCCAAGAGTCCAACACATGGAGGTACTGTATGTTATATAACAAGTGTGGCAGTACCAGTTGTATCTAGTCATTCAAGAACTATGCTTTACTTAAAAAGAACTGTGGTGTGAGCAAGACATCCTACTGCAGTTGTACACCGGAGAAGCTGGTTTGGATGACTTCCATTTGCATACTCTTAGAGTCCCTGGCTCATCGTTTGGCAGGCTTGAATGAGCGAGGGGACTCATACATATTTTATGACTGGGAATATATTTCTGTGGCTACTCATTTTAGAGAATAATACATGTTCTTCTCCCTGGTTTTTGTTCTGCAGTCACTTTGGGAGCATGAAGACTCAGCATCCAGGAGGCCATGTTGTTATGGTTACAACGTCTAACTGGCGATAATGTTGCTGGACAACTACTTGTATTTATTATGACATTGATGTATGATTTTATTAATTGTGTTTGCATGTAGGAATCATAAGCACCCATATGTTGAATTATGACCCAACATAACGTGTGGTATCTATGCGTTAACATCAGTTAGAAACTTGTTATATTTATTCAGTAGCAAAAAAATATTTTATGGGTGTGACAGTGGAAAAGCAAATTTTAACAAAAGGCGAATGGGTTTTCCCAAAAAGCTTAGAATACATGCATTCAATATAGAGTATGGGTCATTTAAAATGTTTATTGGTGCATTGTTGTATTGGTGTACTACCGGGAATAGGAAGCCGTTTTAAATTTGGGTTGTAAATTAATCTGAAAACTAAAAGATATGATTTGGATTAACTGTCGCAAAAAAATATTGTGAAGCAGGCTTTAAGTTCATCGTGAAATTATTTTATGATTCTGAAACAGCTCTGTTTTAAGGATGAGATTGTATAATGTTGTAGATTAATATGAAGAAATAGCTCATATTGTCTGTTAGTCACAGTAGGCAGCTACCATTGGTACAGTATTTGCATTTTTCTTCATTCAAACATATTCATGGAATCAATCTACATGGAACCACTCAACAAAAATAATTCTACAAAACTGTCCAAATTATGAACACATAAATTATGATGTACTGTGACTATCCTCACACCCCACATTTAACACCGTCGGCAGCCAGAACAGCTGTGAATCATATTGGTTTGGGTCTATCATCTTTGTACAACTCCTTAAGTTATATCCATTATTTTTGTGAAAATTGCAAATGTTCTGCACATCTGCATGGGAATCATTAACGGACAGCTATATTTCAACATTTCATATGTACAGATGTGTGACAAAGGAATTACCAACATAACGTGTCTCAGTAAACTGTTGGGCACCCCAGATCCACTTCAATGTTTCTATGAATCTATAGAAATCTACTGGAATGATGGAACACCATTCTTCTAAAATATATTTGGTGTCTGCTGTGACTGTCCAAAATCTCCCTAAGGTGATCAACTGTCTTGAGATCTGCTGAATGCGAAGGTAATACGACTCACATCATTTTCATAATTCATCAAACAATTCAGGGACTCAGTGCCCCAACAAAATTTAGCAAATGTTATTAAATAAGTTACCACATCAATATCAAAATGACTTCTACACCGTTGCCTTGCCCTGTGGATGGGATGTTGTTATGCTGGAGGAGTAGAAATGATTCACCACAGAATAAAGGTGACGCCATTACAGAGGGAGTTGAAAGTCTGTGTTGCCCAGCGACAGACCCAAAACATCACTGCTTTTTTTGGTGGAGATCTGCATGGAGGAATGGGCCAAAATACCAGCAACAGTGTGTGAAAATCTTGTGAAGACTTACAGAAAATGTTTGACCTTTGTCATTGCCAACAAAGGGTATATAACAAAGCATTGAGATTAACTTTTGTTATTCACCAAATACTTATTTTCCACCATAATTTACCAACAAATTCATTATAAATCCTACAATGTGATTTTCTGGATTTTTTTCTCATTTTGTCTCTCATAATTGAAGTGTACCTATGATGAAAATTACAGGCCTCTCTCATCTTTTTAAGTGGGAGAACTTGCACAATTGGTGGCTGACTAAATACTTTTTTCCCCACTGTATATATGTATATACACACACAAATATTGGCCTCTTTTATAATTATTATTTTTACAATTTATTCACAATATATAAATAGACAGGGCAGAAGAGCAATTCAGTAGTCCGGAGTTTCCAATGTCAGGCAGAGGGTTCGGTACACAAGGCGGGTAGTCAGGACAGCCAGTGGTTGTCCCACTGGAGAATATACTCAAAGCAAAAGGTACACAGGGATAATCCAACAGCAGGGTAAACAAATTGAATAAACAAAATCAGGCCAGGAATCAAATTCAGAAGTTCAGTATGTCGAATAAATACCAACAATACCTCACAATGACTGCTTGTAGCTGGAGGGTTTAAATTCCAACAGGAGAGGGTGCAGGTTTTCAATCATCAGGTGATATGGACCGGGCTAGAGGGATGCATTTATGTCGATTTGGAATTTGGTTCAACCTGGTCCATGATGGTGCGTTCAGGATGGATGAGGAATGTGGCAACGTAACACAAGGAGAAAGATGTCTGTGGGGAAGAATTTAAATGTAAATAAATATTTGTCATGGGAATGGCCTTAGGGGTGGAGAGGATTTAAAATAAATTATGCTAGTAAGAAGTCCCGCCTAAGCATTGAAAAAATGTCCAGCATTTCAACACTTGGTGGTCTTTCAATGTGCATATGTACAGTACCGTCGCAGGAATTCAACGTAAGTGTAATATTTGTGAAGCAAGTTGGTGTGGACATGATAGAAGGTGTAGATGAAACGATTAAAAGTAGAAAATAGAATGTCATTTCTCTGAGATGGTGGTTAACCACTGGGTTATTTCAACATGGGAGTGTGTGTATTAATATTCGGTTGTGATGCTGTACAGCTCAATGTACTCAATCGCCATACTTTCTTTCATAGAAAATCAAATCAAGGGCTTATTTAAGTTGATTCTGTAGTGGAATGAGAAAATGGTTTACAGGACAAATATGCGTACTATCTAATGAGCTGGCTGCCGGCTGGCATCTCTCACACTCATTCAACAAAGAGGGCTTCAAGAGAGGAGCTAAGACAGGAAAAGGGGGTTCGAAATCATCAGTCCCCTTTCACAGACACCACCTGAGTGAAGACCAACTGTCTACCTCAACTGCCACTGAATGTGATTGATAGTATTTGATGTTTTTAATGCTAATATGGGCAGCCTGGGCTGTGGTCTTAATTGTGTTAGCGCCAAGTTGGTGTCTTAAGGTCTGTGAATAATTCAATAAATGTAAATGGGTCAATAACAGTTCTCTTGTTTTCATTGTTATGTCCAGAAGAAAGTGATTCCATTTTGACGTGACAGGATAATGGGGAGTGACACCTAAATGGAGAGGATAAAAATCCATTGTTTAGTTAGTTCTGGTAGTCATTATTGTTAACCGATTCTCCTGGCAGGTTTATACCATAGCCGTGTGTTAGGGTAGATTATTCAGACTGAAATGTATAGTCGTTGTTTAGGCCATAGGGCGGATTTAGGAATTTAGGATGAGATGTAATATTCTTGGTATTGTAGTTTGTGATATTCAGGGTCCGTTTAAAGTATTGTACTTTTATTGCTTTTTAACTGGAATTAAAAGTTATTAGGGTACTTTAAACCAAGCTTTGCGACATTCTAAGTTTATTCCTAAGAATATCTCTGGTGGATGCATTGGGAAAATATTGTTAGCCTATTTATCTGCATTGCCTTTAGGGTTTTGGTTAGGTTCTGCTCTTATCAAACACACAGCACACAAACATTTTAGATCATCTAGGCTACCTTAACTTGGAGTCACTGAGTCGAGAGTCTGTAACTAACTGCTTTCGGAGACCGGCAGAAGAAGGTAACAAAGACAGTTGAGTCACATAAAAGAGTGACATTCTGAGTCGACCCACCCTTGCCAGGTTCGGCCCAGAGTGGTTAATTCACCAGAGAGAGACATTCCCGACCGGACCTGAGCCAAGGTTGTATTGCTGCTGGAAGATGAGGATTCAGCTAAATTGGACCAGTTCTGACCAAAGGTCATTTTAGGGTACTTATCGGAACCACAAGGTCATTTTAGGGTACTTATCGGAACCACAAGGTGAGCCTCCAGTTTGGCAAATTGACGCAAATGATTCTATCTGAATTCCAGCTGGGGGCGATACGTCTGGTTGCAAAAGAGCTCTGTTTTCGTGATAGTCTATGAGAATGAGAGACACTTCTCACTTGATTTATTACCTCAGTAAACATTTTCATAATGAGTATATGGTCTCAATCGCTAGATTTAAGCGTTCTGCATTATAGAATGATGTTCATTTTTTGAATTATGGTCTCGTTGATTTTAAAATTGGCGATAAAGCAAAGGGATGATTAGGGCGTGACTATGGCGTTCGGTTGTACGACACTCAGATGATTTGACAGTTCAGTTTTTCCGGTAAGTAAAGTTACATTTTGTTTTAATACTGTTTCCATTAGCATCCCAATTATAAAAAATATGTTTAGTTACATTATTGTTCCATCTTGAAAAAAACGTTAAAATGTATATTATTGTCACATCTTAACTTAATAATTTTAATTGCAAATGCATACAGTCCAGCAGATGTGGTGCCTTGTTAGGGTAAATTGATAATATACACACCTTCTGGATGTGAGATCTAAATGCACAACATGAACCACATTTTTTTCC
>JACXGM010022520.1:0-16666 GCA_016801145.1 Umbra pygmaea | reverse complement strand
GAAGACTCTGTGCCTCTGCTTCAAGCATGGATAGTGATATGAAGACTCTGTGCCTCTGCTTTAAGCATTTATAGTGATATGAGGACTCTGTGCCTCTGCTGTGATGGTGCTCATTGACTCTTCTCACTTTAAGAAGAAAACACAAAGAGAAAAGTTAAACCGTTTAAAGACTAAAGGACTCTGCTTTGGTTGCTTGTGTAAAGGGCACATGAGCAAAGACTAAAAAGACTGTCTGGTGTGTAACATCAACCACACCCCAATGTGCTTCACATGAACTTTGGTGCTAAAGGTCACGCCTTAAGGGCAGATGAGCAGTCACAGAAACATCAGCAAGGTGTCATGCTTGTAGACATACAGGGGCGAGGAACAGTAAATGTGCACTATCAATCCTTTGTGTGCAAGTGAAGTCCGTCAAAGGCAACAAAATCATTTACACTTATGCTTTTCTTGATCCTGGCAGTTCAGCAACATTCTACACGAAGAGGCTGGCACAGAAGTTGTGTCTAGAATGGAAAGAAACAACCATGCTGCTGAGAACACTGGAACATGAGAAGCTCAAATGGCAAAAAAATGTGTCTAAAAATGTAAAGTAAAGATGCCTTCTGTGATAATAGGGGACATTTAGGCCTATTTTGGCCTCAGGGTTCTAAAGAATGTGAATATACAGTAGGCACTGTCTGGCTAAAATGGCCCCCCCCCCTGTACTTTTTTATTTCTCTGAGTTGTCTAGGTTTGTATGTTCCATAGAAATAGAATGAATAGAAAAGGCAGCAACTTAGCCCACTACGCCACACGGACCCACCAAATGTTTACATTTTAACAGCAGAATGAACGTTGTCAAAGCAACACCTCTGTTTTGGATTATGATTATATTATTTATTTGCATGCACCAGTCTGTTTTGAAAAACTTCAGACTCAAGTCTACCATTCAGCCATACATTTCATCACTGGGGACAGTTTTAGAATCATTGTGTACTGTGAAATAATATGGATTAGACCTCTGTCAATAAAATTTTTATATTTCTATACAAGTAAATTTTGCAATAACATCCCGCACAACAATGAACTAAACACCTAATAATTACCTGGGCACACCCCTGCATCATGGAACACACTAGTCCCCCTTGAAATGGGATACATCGATCCCCCTTAATAAATTCACATCATTTTTAGAGGAGAAAATCTGTAGTTATTGTACCTGTTGTGGTTAATAATAATGTTTTATTGTTGTTTATACATTTCAGTTCTGTGCACAGGGCTCCCTTGTCAATGAATCATCAGCTCAATGGGTTTTCATTGTGTAAATAAATACAATCAAGTTTGCAGCTCTCCCAACCCAAAGTTGTTCCTGATATGACTGAGCCCTTTCTCTTTGCAGAACTCCTTCGCACTGTCAGAATACTGTAGTCGCTTTTATTAAACTGCTGTTGATCAGACATATATTTACAAGTTTACTTAGTGTGATACTGTTTATATGAAGTCTTAAGACATTGTTTTCTACAAAATGTTAGGGTGTGAAAACCCACTATTGTGAGACAGTTTAAACAAGCCATTCTACAGATTTTTTTGTGTTCATGACAACTTGGTACTGTTTGACACTACATGTAATCAGACTTGTCATTATTTTTCACACAAAAAAACTAATGTGTTCAGTAATATCAATTGAAGAACTGAAGTTTATGATGTAAAAATGTTGCTGTAAATGACAAAGCATTCAATTTGTGTCCTCTATCTACTATACAGTGTCTAATGTTTGACTCCTGGTTTTGATTGATACAACAGCATTACTTTAAATTAAACCATAAGGACCACATTTAACAAATTTGGTAAAGTATTAAAAAGCAAATAATGCAGTAATCCACTGCTACCTAACTATAAAACAGAAAAAGTGTTGCAGAAGGTTTACCGGCAACACATTTTCCCTAAGAAGCTACAGTAGTCATTCACAGAAAGTCCATTTATACAAAGACGGAAACATTGTAAAATATGTTTTTTTTTACACAACTGCATTATAAAACAAATGTGTACATATTTTTTACATCATGGGTGTGCTATAAAAAAATCAAAACAGTATAAGCTTGTTAACACAAAGAAACTAAGACTCATTTGCAATTAGTTGCAGAACAAATTAAAACATGATGAGGTTTATTCAGAATATAATATGCTGTTTCCCTGAAGTTTGAATCATTTTAAAACCAATACACACAAGCTAGTTATTAAAGGCAGCATTTAGTATAGAAGCAAAACCCTACCAAACCTTCAAAAACATTTTCCCTTCTGAAAAAATGCCACTTTGCAGCTTCCCCTGACTATTCATGTATTGAATTAGAGTCTTGACATCCAACATATAGGTTTGTGGCATAGTATTTCAGTGTGTCAGTCAAAAGGCAGTGTCCATTTAAAAAAAACTGCTGTCAACGGAAGAAGCACCCTATGAAAGTTCTGCTGCTTTTCTGCTAAATGTATAAATATTCAAAAAAGGTATAGCTATTTACCTGCCAACCTTATTTAGTTTCGCAGACACACAAGCTGCCTGTGTGTTCTTGCTGACAATGCCTCCCCATTCCTAGACGATGGGGTACATTTTAAATTACTGATTGTATTACTTTCTTGCCACTTCTTAGCCAATAGCTGTCGAGGCTCAATCACATGTCTTTGCTGGTTATCTATGTATTTGCCAGCCAAAAAGCACAAATGCAACAGACTACAACTCCCATCTTCTGACAACTAACCTGTGTACATAGCTTTCCAAAACAAAAACAAGTTTACTTGTTTTAACAGGTTGACCCCAACCTAAAAAGCATATTTGAGTTGTAGGTCAAATTGTACTTTTTTTCCCTAATGTCAATTCATCAATTTATACATCCCATCTACCACGTACACTGCTTCAAGGTCTTTCGCTGAAGGAACATCAAGCTAAATTGTTGTGTACATCGCTTTGTACGTGTGCCTTGTTTAAAGGTTCTGTTTTATTAAGGTGTACTGTGGAGAATTTGGTGGAGAAAAAACAGAACTACTTTCTCTTTCAGTGACCAGTTTATAAAAGCTATAGATTTTGATTGCGGATGTATAGTCGGGTAACATAATCATTGCATGCGTGATGTGACTAAAGGCTTGGGTGAAAAGAATCAGCAGCTCGGGCGACATGTGGTTGAATAAACCATGTGCGCGCCCCTCGTCATGCCACAGTGCTGTCCAAGGAGTTTCGGAGCTGCCAACAAGGCAGGGTTAGTGAGAATTGGGAAGGAAAATCGGGAAGAATTTCATAAAAATAATAATTTAAAAAAGAACATGACATTCATGATATTTTGAAAATCAAGCAAGCGGTTTAGTCTACACTAAGCAGTGCTATTTTTGCCATTTGAACAATAATTGCAATGAGGACCTGAGTGTGCTTCCACAGTGTTGTCAATGGACAAGCAGCATTCCGTCTTTCATAAATGATGCATTTTAGGCTGTGCTTTTGTGTGTAACAAAACACTGTACAAAAATGTAGGGAATCATTATCCCAAATACATCCCTTTTCAGATTTGTTAAATATCAAGAAACATAGTTTTTACAGCATTTGTTGGCTGGTCACATGACAGAGAAAGTGTAATGGCTTGAAATTCTACATATAACAAATATAATGATCACAAATTGAGTTTTTTCCATTATATGGCTGCGGTCCAGAGAATAATTAACTGGACAATCAGAAATATACTCACATTGTTTTTGAGGTCCTTTATACGCCCCACTATTCAATTGTTGGGAAATACCAAGACATTTCAGAATAGAAAAGCTGTTTTGTAACATAATAAATGTTTGGAAAGGAAACTATACAACCTCTTTACTTTTACTGCAAGTAATTTACAGGTCAAATGTAAAAGGGCAGTTACTCTTAAAACAGGTTTCATGCCACTGGTTCAATTACAAGATTTTAAGAGAGGCTGTGTGTCCATTCACTTAAAAAGCTGTGGTATCCCCATAGTCCTTGTTCCAGCGCACATAGAGATCAAGTGTTTGTGGTCCCACGCTCCTCTTGATCTTCTTTAGGGACTCCATGAAATCACAGAAGAGGATATCCCTCACCTGCACCAGGACATAGATGAACAGTGATGAAGAGTGCATCTAAAGAGGGGGGGTTCATTGATTGGATGTCTGACAAAATGTATAAATTTGGAGTCTTTGTTGAATAATAGAACATTTTCATGGTCCTATAAATAAACAAACAAACAAACAAACAGTGGAATGTGAAGAATCTGGAGCACACTTCTGCTGCTTTAAAAACAGAATAGATACTGATACTTGTTTACAGGGTTTATACCGATAGTTACCGGAGTTCTATGAGTGGTTGTTAATCCATTCCTGCCTTGCAGGATGCACCTGAAACTAATTTGCATATCCTTCACTGTACCGGCCAATGGGGTGACGACGCTACCCTTATATAAACGCGGTCAGCGCGCTAATACATTCTCCTGATAATCTGAAGCAGAGTATCAGAAGATAGATCAGGGCAAAAAGCCCTATGGGGCTTCGCTCCACTCATAGAAATGGAGTTACAGAACTCCAGAAACTATCGTTCCATATTGTGGAGCTCCGCCCCATAGAGGAGCTCTGCTCCTAGTGGTTAAAGGTACAATATGTAATATCAATCAAAACAATAACAAAATACATACTTTGCATTAAAAGCAAACAAACATCACTATACATATATTATATATATTTCTTAGTTGTGTACTTACATTATCCTAAATGTTTCCACTAACTTTCAAATCCAGAGAAATTTGTAATATAATTCGAACACGTGACGTTTCATTTTGTCGCCCGTAAATGGCGTCATTAAATCTGTGACTGCTCTAGTTGTTATAAGATCCAGGGAGCCGCCAAACATAACGTGAATAAAGTTAGAATTTTTTAACAATATATTACTTTGTCAGTGAACATTTTTTCTGCCGGAGATGCAAAACCCATGATCCCACGCAACCTCCCGACGTCATCCAAGTACATCTTTTGCTATTGTTTTGATTGAGAGCCCCCTGGCGGCCAAAAATTACATATTGCACGTTTAAGGGCAGAGCTACGCGCCATCAAAAAATGTACCCCTGATCACTGTAATACTTCCTGAAAATCTTTGCAAAGCCAATTTAGAAAAACAAGAGTGACCCAGGCCAGTACCTAAGAACTGTGAAAAATCCTAAGGTTGAGCACATCCATTACAGAATTCCACACATGCCGTCCTACTGATAGTCCCACCCTGCACTCCACCCCGAGGTTCACACTGTAACCGAAGGGGATAAGGGGGAACAACAGAGAGCAGGCAGTCAAGATAGTGGTAGAAAACCCTAATCACAAAACCATACAGGAAGAGAGAGAGACACAACCCCTCTTTCCTGTTCCACTGAATCTCCACTGCAGGGAGGCCAGAGCGGAACACCGAATGACCAAAGTCATAAAACTAGACCTGTAGGAGGTCTTGGTAATTTTGGGAAAAAAGACTGCGTTTTTGAGCCTCCTTCAAAGCGGTACCGGCCAACCACAAGTAGCGGTGAGCCGCTATGGAGACTGCCATCATCCTGCCAGAGCATATATGTAAGATGCCGCTGCAGCCCATTCTACCTCCTTTGCCACGGTCAAAGAATCTCCCAGCGACAGAGGAGAGAGGCCGCTAGCAGCGCAATGTTCAATGAGGCCCCCACCGTCTGCACTGCTAGCATATAGTAGTTCTCTGCTAGGGAAACAGAGACCCTGTGCTTCGCCTCGGGTAAGAGAGTCAAGAGAGGCTTTTTTCTCGCAGCCCAGGCTGAATTCCCACTCGCCAAATGCGAGTGTAGCGCAGAGCATGTCCCTGCCGACTGTGAAAATTCCATGGGAACCTTTAAGTGCGCACAGGACACGATTCTCCTCACTGTCGGAGGCGAGGACATCAATCGCCTCTTCCAATGGCATGGTCTTGTAAAAGTCCTCCCGCCTGGCCGGCAGCTTCTGCGGCATGGCAGCACAAATCGAGCACACAGGACTGGGCAGCAGCGTGGCCCGCGCATGCTCAAGTCCCAGACACAGGACGCAGGCCCCATGAGTTTCTGCGTCTCCCAGCAGTCGGTGACAGTGGCAGGCCTGGCTTGTAACGCTAATGGGGAAAGACATTCTAGGTAGAAAAATGTTGATGGAGTGATGATCCGGGAATCACTACAGGTAAGTGTTGCTTCAATGGTGCAGCTTCAAAAACCAGACTTGGCTGAATTAAAAGGGGGAATATATTAGCGGGCTGATCCCGTTTATATAGGGGTAGCATCATCAACCCATTGGCCGGTATGGTGCCGGATATGCAAATTTGTTTCAGGTGCAGGAAGGGATAAACCACTAGGAGTAGAGCTCCCCTATGGGGTGGAGCTCCACAATATAGCACACAAAGATTTAGCACAGGACTGTACCCAATAGAAAGTTATTTACTCAAGCGCAATATGCTCTTCCCACAGACACTTTGCATAACATTTGGAATAAGGAATTCATAATTTGGTAAGATATACACACTGCTTCATTTCCGTCAGACAGCACAATGCGCAATTCCACAAACAGTTTACTATCATAAAAGGAAAACAACTCACTGATTTAAGCATACATTTTTGGTTTGTGAACAGGGTGGGAAATTAACACCCGCCACCCGCCAATGGCGGGTAGATTTTCACATTGGCGGGTAACATTTCCCTATCTACCAGCCACTCTGGCTTTTTTTTATTTGGCTACTTTAAACATTACTTGTTTCGGATTGGAGATAAATGCGTTTGACAAAAATGCGAAAGCTTACTCATTAACAAAGAAAGATGCACTTCTGTCGAGGTGCATATTTGATTGGTTTTCACGGAGCTAGTCTGTGAGAACTACAGCCTTAAGCTGCGGTACCATAAACATAGTGCGCTACAGAAGAAAAACAAATCAATTTAGTTCCCAGTATTAAGCCAGAGTAAACTAGATTATGTCAATATAGAAAATGTCAAAGACAAAACATGTATAATTACAGATATATGGAAGTTGATGTGATTGTGATATGTTTTTATGTTATCGAAAAAAGAAAATCATACACATACAGCACGGAATTCTAAACGCTCATTGGATGATTCAGCTGTCACTCAAATCACTCGTTTAGTCTGCGATAATGATTGGATTCTGATTAACGCGCTCTCGTTTTCCCAGAAACATTTACATGCGCAATGTCCAACTGTAACTTAGTTTATTAACAGCGGATTCTAATTCAAGTATCTTAAATCTCCATAATATGGTTTCTTATTATATTTAATGTTGTAAGATTTGTTTCATTATTGAAGAAGCACTTGCAACATTGATGGGTGATTATTGGGGGTCAGATGGCTCAGTGGTTAGGGAGTCGGACTAGTAGTCAGAAGGTTGCTGGTTAGATTCCCTGCTGTGCCAAATGTTGTTGTCTTTGGGCAAGGCACTTCACCCTAAATTGCTCCAGGAAGATTGTCCCTGTGCTTAATCAGACTGGATAAGACTGTCTGCTAAATGACTAAAATGGAAATCATTTAACGAATGCTTCAATATTTTTATTAGTAATCCCAGATGTTTTCCAAACAGATTATTAGAAAATGAATTTACAAATGTGTAAATATTGTGGCATTCGTCAGGTATTACAACAGTAAAGTTTTACACCTCTCAAAGTTGATACTGCCTACTGTTGCATGAGTGATTTATAAGTAGCTGACTAAAATATGGTAGTAGGACATACAATTAGCAAACTGATTAGCACAATTTGTCAATCATCTAAAAATTATTAATCTCAGACTTGTCTTCACTAAATGTTTCTTTAGTAATTGACCTATATTAATTTCACATGTATAAATAGTGAATTTAATGTGTTGAAGCAACATAGAATATGCTAGAGTGTTTTCTTTTATGTATTTGAATTTGGGAAAAAGTGGCTGGTAAAAAAATCTCAGTACCCACTCAGGGACGCCATATATATATTGTTCCTAATTCGTTAAGTAAAGAATACAATGAATGTGTGAAAGAAAGCGCAAAAGATTTTATCTATTTCCAAATTAAATTGTTTATTTTGCAAGATAGAAAATGAATACATGGCAACAACCTTTTATTTCCAAAATGGCATTATCTACTAAAGCCTTCTTTAAGTACACAACCCTGTTCTCTGTAACTTCATAGTTAGCCCTTGCTAAACTGCTGACGCTAGCCAGTCTGAATTCCCAAATTATCTATGTCCTGTCCAAGTGACCCTCGACCTTTGGGCCTTTCCTTGCTCATTGTTTGCACCTAAAAACTTAACAGATGCACACATTCCTTTTTTCTTTTACAAACATTGGCCTCCATAGATTCTGTCTCTTTCCACCACTACTTCATCTTATCTGATGATTCAGATGTCACAAAATGGCCTTTAAGGTCTGCTAACAACATATACATTTTCCTATCAGCCCATAGGCAGAGTGGAAGACCGCTTCCTTGTGGCTTAAACATCATTCAATTTCTGCAATGGGCATAGCATGAAAGCATAACATTTGCTAAATAAATAGTCTCATCATCCTTAGGTTAATACAGCCTTTCAAAAAATATCAAACACATTATGGCAATATATTTGTAAACATTTCAACAGGCACTTCTGAATGCAACTAAACAAAGACACAATCATTTATTAGAATGCCATTTGGATAGAGACTACTACTACATGATATAAAACTATTACACACTTTAGTAATGGTTACATCTACCCACAGCCCGATTTCCTGTATACCACCAGGTAAGGCTGCTTTGCAGCTTAACAAGATCATCATTCAGGTCTATCAATATGCATCGATCACACTTTTGCTACAGAGTCTTTCAATTGTATATGGTGGGGCACACCCTCAACATGTTTTCTTACAAATTAGAGTAAAAAATATTTGTAAAGGTTGGCTTATCTTAACATTAAGATGAATTCAGAGATGTGATCAGATTTATGTGTGGGCTGCTGTCGTTTAGATCTATGATTGGGATACCAGCATTAGGATATAGGTCTTTGTTATGTTTTTGTTAAAAATCCAAACATGGCTACATCTTAAAAAGCAATAGTAGATGTTAACTTTCATTTTTCTTGGGACCTATTTCATGTGCTAACATGTAATGGCTGAGGTAGTTCTAGTAGTTTTAGAACAATATAAAATCTGTGTTTAGCAGTTCCAAAGGTTTTTGTTGTTTTGGTCAATAAAAAGAGGCACAAAATGCTTTTTATCCAGTGTTTTAGTAGCTGTAATACTGCTGTGACCGCATATAAAGCCAGATGAATTTCAAGATGCGATTTTTAGCCAAGAGAGCATGCAGCTGTGCAACTATGGTATTGTTTGTAAATACTACCGTATTTCCTCAAATAAAGACCGGGGCCTTTGTTTACCTCTACTGCAGAAGGCAACCAGCTTTTATTTGAAGCAGGCCTTTGTTAGAGGCAGGCCTTTATTTCGAATTTCCCTCTGTTTGATAAGTATAATTGGCTATATATTAATGTCAATCCTTGTTCCAGTTTGGCTTTTATTGCTGCATTACGTTGTTAACGCAATCTCAACACTTCTTGTAACCGTTCCAATACGTAGTTTTTGAAGAATTAATCGCTTGCACTGAATGGGAGCCATGTTATTTCCAATGTAGTTACTGCCATTTACATGTACGTTAATACAAACACCAAGCTGATTAAAACATACAGACGCATTGCCTAAAATAACGGTAGGACAATTATACTTAGCGATACTATTTCCTGCTCCCGCGAGCTGCAATTCCGTAAATGAAATATCTTTTCAACCTGGTGAGTAGCATCACTTGTGCTAAATTAGGTTTGGAACAAAAACCTACGGGATGGCAGCTCGCAGGAGTATTGCTGCTTTAGATAAGTACCATAATCCGAACGCTTAACTGGAATGATTACGCTTAACTGGAATGCACATTATATGAAAGGCACCTATAGGAGATTATCCACAGGTAATATTCCCACGGCCTTTATTTAAGACCGGCCTTTATTTGTCCATGTTGACCACACCCCTGGCCACTATCAGAGGCCCGGCGTTTATTTGACTACCGGTTTTTATTTGAGGAATCACGGTATATTAAGAAACAGATTTACTACGGAATATGTTTAAGTTCTGTGTTGCATTAATGTTTTTGCAGTTCTTTATGCCCTTACCCTCAATTAAACAAATTAGTAAAAATGCTACAGCTAAGAGAGTATTTGTTTTGGTGTATAAATCACTACTCGCAAGTGTACACCTGCTTTAATTTTGCCATTTGCTCTTTCGTCTATTTTAGTTGCATATGTGAGTAAACCTTTCACCCGTAGAGCCCTCGCAATGGCTGTTAGGGTTCACAGGTTACAAAAACTAAGCAAAGGAAATTTTACTTTACAGATTTTGAACAGACAATAATTAAATATGTGAACATATCAAATAATGGTTATGATCCAAAACCTGCTTCATGTGAGGTTAAAAATAGGTTATATTTCAGTCAGAATTCCATGATGATAATAAAGGCCTTTTTGGCGGTATACTTTGATAGTTAGAATGTTGGGGAATGATGTAGAGCAGTGGTTCTTAAACTTCTCCTGGGGACCCATAACCATTCCATTTATTTGATGTATCCAATAGTTAGCACAACTGAATCACTATAACTACCATACTACGTATCAGGAACTTGGCTGCTTGATTCAGCTGTGCTAGTTTAGGGCAACAACAAAATTGCGAAACAGCTGTGGGTCCCCAGGACATGTGTAATAACCAAGGATGTAGAGTCCTTTTATAAATTAATAGATTCAGCCTTGTGTGATCTTTACAGTGAATATAAGCTTACCTCATTAGCAGACATATTTCTGATTTGTTCTGGACGTAACTCTGAGAATTGAAAGACAGTGTATTAGGAAACCCAGTGATTAGTGTGAGACCTAGTGATTAGATAGAAACACAGACATATTGACAACATTGTTAAGGAAATGTAGAGAGGTGCATCATTTAGTAAACCTTTGTTCAGCAATTTTGACAAAAAAACAGCTGTACTGGTGGTTCAGGTCCCTGTGTTGTCCCATCTTAATTAAAGTACTCCGGCGCAAAATGAACCTAGGGTTAATAACACATAGCTACCAAGTCAACCATTCTCTGGGATATGTTTTCATGCTAATCAATGTGTTATTAACCCCTTGGTTCATTTTGCGCCAGAGTCCTTTAATGTCTGGTAGAATTGCTAGGTACAGCAGAAATGTATAGCAAAGTTGCTCAAAACATAGGAGCAAATCCTTGTTTCAAGTGCACATAAAGACGTAATATCAACCTAATGCATGACAGATTAAATATTTTTTTATCACAGTGCCTAACATCTTTCTAAAGCTCTTGAATAGAAGATACTAACGTATCAATAGTGTTCTAAAAATATATTGCTTATACACAGTTGTACTCACAGGTGTTCATACCCTGGCAGAAATTGTAAAATGTCTGCATTGATTTTGACAATATGACTGTTTATGCAAGAACTCTGATAGTAATGTAAGGACAGTGATCATATGAAGCCTTTGTAAACCATGCTGACAACAGAAAACACTTAAATGGCCCTGATCAAAAGTTTACATACCCTTAAATGTTTGACCTTGTTACAAACAAACAAGGTAACACACACATGTTAAAATGGTGATTAAAGGTTAATTTCCCACACCTGTGGAATTTTTAATTGAAATTAGTGTCTGTGTTTAAATAATAGCCAATGAGTTTGTTAGCTCTCACATGGAAACCAAGAAAAACCCAGAGGTAATTTCAGGACACATACAGGCTGCTCTGGAAAAAGATGGTATGATTGTTTCAAGGAGAACAATACGACTATACTTGAACAAAAATAAGCTGCATAGTGAAGTTGCCAGAAAAAAGCCCTTACTGCACCAGTGACATACAAAAGCTTGGTTACAATATGCCCGACAACACCTTGACACACCTCAGCTTCTGGCACACTGTAATTTGGAGTGAGGAGACCAAAATAGAGCTTTATGGTCACAACCATAAGCGCTATGTTTGGAGAGGGGTCAGCAAGATCTATAGTGAAAAAGATACCATCCCCACTGTGAAGCATGGTGGCGGCTCACTGATATTTTGGGGGTGTGTGAGCTCTAAAGGCATTGGGAACCTTGTGAAAATTGATGGCAAAATAAATGCAGCATGTTATCAGACAATCATGGCAGACAATTTGCATTCTTCTGCACAAAAGCTACACATGGGACGCACTTGCACTTTCCAGCATGACAACGAACCTTCAGTGGTTAAAGCAGAAAAAGGCAAATGTTCTGGAGTGTCCATCCCAGTCTCCTGATCTTAATATCAACAATCTACTCTGGGGAGACCTCAAACATGTGGTTCATGCAAGACGAACAAAGACATTGCATGACCTGGAGGCATTTTGCCAAGACGAATCGGCAGCTATTTCACCTGCAGGGATTCGGGGACTCATAGACAAAATCACAAATGATACACCGTATTATTAAGAACTGAGGGTATGCTAATTTTTGAACAGGGGTCATTTCCTTGTTGTCTTTGTTTTATTATTGTGCCATTCTGTTATGACCTACAGTTGAATATGAATTCCATGAGAAGTAAAAAAAAAAGTTGTTTTGCCTGCTCACTCATGTTTTCTTTAAAAATTATCTATTATCAACTTTCCAGGGGTATGTAAACATTTGAGCTAAACTGTATGCCTTGCCATTGCTACTGTTATCTTTTGTGTTTAATGCATTTTAATATAATAGTACATAAATAGTATGTTGTCTTTAACTTTAATTTTCTGTCATACGCTGATTAGCCATAACATTATGACTAACTGCCTAATATTGTGTAGTTCCTTCTTTTGCTGCCGAAAGAGCAGCCTTATATGCAACAAACTGCAATGCACTGTGTTCTGACACCTATCTGAGCCAGCATTAGCGTTTTCAGCTATTTGAACCATAGTAGCTCATCTATTACAGTAGATCAGACAACACGTGCCAGCCTGAATGTTTTATATCCCAGATGTTTTAATCTCTATTTTACCTACAAAAGTATTGTAATGGTCTATTCAAAGTCCAGACCAAACCCCAATCAGATATTGTGATAGGACCTGAAACAATTAAACAAATGAAATTAATTAAAGCAGTTTTGCCTGAAGGAGCTAGTCAAAACTACTCCACAGCTTTGTGAAAGATGGACCTAGAGGAATCGTTTAGTTGCAGTCATTGCTGCGGGAGAATAACATTTTTCTGTTGTTTGTTTATTCAGCTTTTTCATTATCCACGATAAGATTCTGTTTGAACATCTGAAAACAATCAGCAAGTTAAGAAATATGCCAACATACAATTAACCAAACAATTTACCTCTGATGGGACCAAGGGAAGCATCTTTGGCCAGCGAGTTCAGGTCACTGCCAGAGTAGCCTTCTGTCATTCTGCAAGGATTATCCAGATCTCAAATATTTCTTTACACCACAGTACCAATAGTATATTCATTCTACATCTGGATACTGCAATGTCAAACAGCTACTGGGACCCTTGAAGTAGAACAAAAAACTAAGTGATTGTGTTTTAAATTCTTACCATGACTTCTCTGTGGTTGTTGGTATAAGGCAACAGTGAACATTTTCTTTTCTACAACAGGTTGGTTACCAACAATACAAAGATTGGATATGCAAAATGACATGAAACACTTAGATCTCACAGTCACAAACACAAATGGTCTTGATAAACTTGGGAATTCATTGTTCTGTATATGATAGCAAGCTGTCCAGGCCCTGAAGCAGCAAAGCAGCCCTAAACAATGATGGCCCCTCCACCATATTTTACAGTTGGGCTGATGTTTTAATATTGGAGTGCCTTGTTATTTTTTCTCCACATATAGTGTTGTGTGTTCCTTCCAATCAAGTAAAATAAGATTTCATCTGTCCACAGAATATTTAGCAACATTGCTTTTTTTGGACAGCAGTGGTTTCCTCCTGGGTGTCCTCCCATGAACTCCATTCTTAACATCATTGAGCATTCTGTTCGGTGCTCTTACAGTTACCTTTGTAGCAACTCTTAGGTAGAGTAGCAACGATGCTGAACTTTCCTCATTTGTAGACAATTTGTCTTACTGTGGACGGTGAACATCAAGGCATTTAGAGATACATTATTTGGTATTTTATGCAAGTCAACAATTAAAGTCAACAATTATTTTGTTCAAGGCATGGTTCACATTAGGCCACAGTTATTGTGAATAGGAAACTCAAATGTGTTTTTTTTTTTAGCTTTATGGAATGCCATATACATTTTCCATCAAGGCTGCCCTATGACCACTGGCACAGAGCACTACCTGGATAGCCTCTATGCTTCCATTCGTGCAAGCCTGCAATCTAAAGGCCACATAATGTCAGCCTACATAAGAATCCCAAATCAGCACCATGAGGCTGCACCAATAAGCAAAGTTGTTTCGGCATGACAGTAGGTAGGACTCATATTTAAGCAGCCTGACGACAATTGCCTGCTCCATGTAACTGTGAAATAGGCAGCCCACTTCCAAAATGTAAAATGCTTTATCTAAATCTGTCACTACTCGCAATAACTCAAATTCATAAATATGCAAATTTCATAAAATTAATAGTATTTTTTCCTTGCAATATATATAACCTAAAATATAACCCAATTATTTGGAATGTCTTAAAGTGCAGATGTACATTATAATTAGACAAAAACCAACAAACAACTTTCAAAAGGTTTGTTTGAGGCTTTGAACTCACTAATGACACCTGATAAATATGTGTTTTTAGATCCTCAGAAACACTGTCCCATTCGTGTTTATTGACAAAATGTTTGTCAAATGAAAGTTCAGAAACCCTGTCAGATGGCTGTGTGATGTCCAAAGCTTCAAATATCATCAACAATGTGGTATTGTTACACTGATTGAAGCCTAAGTCCTTTTGCTTTGATCAGACTGGTTTAATATTTCAAAGCAAGCCTCAATTTGTCAGGGTTGTGCATCCCATCACTGGTGCCATTGCAATATTGTAGTTCATTAGTCTCACTACGCCATAACCATCTAGTAATTTTTGTAATAACTACAAAAACAAAGCTAGTTACCAACCGTAGAGGGAGACCATTCAATATTGTAGTTCATTAGTCTCACTACACCATTACCATCTAGTAATTTTAGTATTAACTACAAAAACAAAGCTAGTTACCAACCGTAGAGGGAGACAATTCAATAATGTAGTTCATTAGTCTCACTACACCATTACCATCTAGTAATTTTAGTAATAACTACAAAAACAAAGCTAGTTACCAACCGTAGAGGGAGACCATTCAATATTGTAGTTCATTAGTCTCACTAGGCCATTACCATCTAGTAATGTTAGTTATAACTACAAAAACAAAGCTAGTTGCCAACCGTAGAAGGAGACAATTCAATATTGTAGTTCATTAGTCTCACTAGCCCATTACCATCTAGTAATGTTATTAATAACTACAAAAACAAAGCTAGTTACCAACCGTAGAGGGAGACCATTCAATAATGTAGTTCATTAGTCTCACTACGCCATTACCATCTAGTAATGTTAGTAATAACTACAAAAACAAAGCTAGTTACCAGCCGTAGAGGGAGACAATTCAATAATGTTGTTCATTAGTCTCACTACGCCATTACCATCTAGTAATGTTAGTAATAACTACAAAAACAAAGCTAGTTACCAACCGTAGAGGGAGACAATTCAATATTGTATTTCATTAGTCTCACTACGCCATTACCATCTAGTAATGTTAGTAATAACTACAAAAACAAAGCTAGTTACCAACCGTAGAGGGAGACAATTCAATAATGTAGTTCATTAGTCTCACTACACCATTACCATCTAGTAATTTTAGTAATAACTACAAAAACAAAGCTAGTTACCAACCGTAGAGGGAGACCATTTAATATTGTAGTTCATTAGTCTCACTACACCATTACCATCTAGTAATTTTTGTAATAACTACAAAAACAAAGCTAGTTACCAACCGTAGAGGAAGACCATTCAATATTGTAGTTCATTAGTCTCACTACACCATTACCATCTAGTAATGTTAGTAATAACTACAAAAACAAAGCTAGTTACCAACCGTAGAGGGAGACCATTCAATATTGTAGTTCATTAGTCTCACTACACCATTACATCTAGTAATTTTAGTAATAACTACAAAAACAAAGCTAGTTACCAACCGTAGAGGGAGACAATTCAATAATGTAGTTCATTAGTCTCACTACACCATTACCATCTAGTAATTTTAGTAATAACTACAAAAACAAAGCTAGTTACCAACCGTAGAGGGAGACAATTCAATATTGTAGTTCATTAGTCTCACTAGGCCATTACCATCTAGTAATGTTAGTTATAACTACAAAAACAAAGCTAGTTGCCAACCGTAGAAGGAGACAATTCAATATTGTAGTTCATTAGTCTCACTAGGCCATTACCATCTAGTAATGTTATTAATAACTAGAATTGGTACAATTTCTGGGGAAATTGTGTGAAGTGTTCTTGCCGCCACTAGTAGCATGATTAGCTTCTTATAGCATAGATCATTAAATAACAGTAAAGACCAGTAGAGGCTATAGAGACCAGTACAGATCAGTACATATCAGTAAAGACCAGTAGAGACCAGTACAGATCAATAGATATCAGAGAAGAC
>JACXGM010022519.1:0-16666 GCA_016801145.1 Umbra pygmaea | reverse complement strand
TTCTAACTGGAACAGTCCTGGCTAGCTGGTGTTGTGTTTCTAACTGGAACAGTCCTGGCTAGCTTGTGATGTGTTTCTAACTGGAACAGTCCTGGCTAGTTGGTGCCATGATCTGAGTCCGGCAGTGCATTATGTGCTAAAGGAATTCCACTTCCACTACCATAAACACTGTTAAAAGACATCTAAAGCAGGCACACAAACCTCATGAAATGTATCTACTCTGGTTGTGCAAGATTTTTGGTGTCTAATAAAATAATTGTTAATATAAGGCACATACCTGGCACTAGCTTTGGGTGGCAGGTCAATTATGGCACCATACATAAACTGTAGGAGAATATCCATCTCATCTGGACCCAAACTGAAAATAACAACACACACTGGTTGCTCCTGGTTAATCATGCCACTCAAACCGACAGTCTGATCCAAGCCTGCAATGCTGTGATTTTGGATTATAAGCTTGTAGAAACTATACATGTCTCTTAGACAAACAGATATGCTTTTGTATATACATAGTTACATAAGAGCTAAAATCTATTTAATGTGCCTCAGTAAATATATTTGAGCTCTTTTGTATATACATAGTTACATAAGAGCTCAAATCTATTTACTGAGCCACATTATGCTTTCCTAAAAGGCAGTGATGAGCAGCACCGAAAAATGGGGACTCAGGCCTGTGGGGTGTTTCTCTCAAGAGACCTCCAGCACAGTGCCTCAGCACAGCCGTCGTCCATGGTGACAGGGTGTCGTCCCTGGTTACTGTCAAATCAGCCAGCCACAGAGACACACTGACATTTCTCTCTCCAATGATGCAACACCGCCACACCACTCTGCCACACTACTCTCAGAGAAATGTATTGTTTTTCCCATTAGAAAAAAGCATTCTGGAAATCTGAGTGAGTAAATTTCACTGTAGACTGCAGTGTATCCACACTTGTGTGTCAGTTCATGTGCATGTCAATGTAGGTGTTTACAAATTCGTGTTATGTCTGTGTTTCTGCTCTACTGTGTGTATGTATGCACATTGGTGTAAAACCCCATATGGTGCCAGCTCACTGTTCTGATATATTCACAGCACCCATAATATGAATTATTAATGCAGAGAACTACAATATAGGCAGCTGCAGAGTCCTTTTGTTGTTGGGAGACTATGAAATAGGCCTTGTTATTGTTCCAGAAAGGTGTAGTTAACTCTGAAACCACACCCTATTTCCTACATATTATCCATCTATTCATGGGCTCAGGTCAAAATAAGTACATCCGATAGGTAATAAATAGCTGTGTGGGTTGAGACACTGTAGATGTTACAGCGGATATTACAAAAGAAAGCCTTGAAGAAAGCCTTGGCTCAGACCTACCCCTGTAGAGTGATGCACTGCCTGGAGCTCTCCATCCACGTTCCACACAGCATGGCTTGGAAATACTGAGAACGTGCACACAGGATCGCCCTGGAAACACACACACACACAAACCCAAACATCATTTCCTACACTCACCACATTAACACTTCACATCTTAGCGGTCTGTCTGGAAAAGTGGGTGTCTGCATGTTTGTGTGTGTGTGCGTTGCTAGCCCTGAAGGTATCACCACAGCATGTCGGACACAGACCTGTGGAAAGCTGACTGATCTGTTTGGACATGCAGTCACACCAAGTGAGAAGCAAGCAGACAGACCCAGGGAGCGGTCTCTGAACCGAAGACTGTGTTTTTAACAAAGTGATGCTCAGCTGCCGGTCAGATGGACAGATTGGGCCCTACATAGAGTGTATTCAACAGAACCTTAAGATCTTTACTAGCATGGTGACAGCTCAGGGACAACACTGGATCCACAGATCAAGAGCCAACATTATTTATTAGCTGATAAAAATCTCCACTGCCAGCTCGACTCTAACCCAGCCCCCCAATTTTCAGTCTCTCACACCCACGTACTATAAATAGTAGCATTTCCTCAACCCCCTCGTTCCTTTCTGTGATTCCATGTGTGCGGCTTGTTATTATTCTGTGATTCCATGTGTGCGGCTTGTTATTATTCTGTGATTCCATGTGTGCGGCTAGTTATTATTCTGTGATTCCATGTGTGCGGCTTGTTATTATTCTGTCAGAAGAATCATTTCACCACACGTCAGGAGGCCTGTAGTGTAGAAGAGCTTATTATTGAAGCAAATAGACAGCATGACGGGAGAGTATTTACACTACACCACGTTTCAAATTACTAAGAAAACTGGATTTAAGTGTCATAAGCATTAAATACATATTTTCAATTAAACTCATGGATGGTATTGTGTCTCTAGGCTCTATGGATCACTGAAATCAATCTCAGACACCTGTGATAATTAGTTTGCCAGGTGAGCCCAATTAAAGGAAAACTATTTAAGAAGGATGTTCCACATTATTAAGCAGGCCACACAGGTTTCAAGCAATAAGGGAAAGAAAAAGGATCTCTCTGCTGCAGAAAAGCATCAAATAGTGCAAAGCCTTGAACAAGGTATGAAAACATTAGATTTTTAGAGAAATAAGCGTGATCATCGTACTGTGAAGAGATTTATAGCTGATTCAGAGCACAGACAGGATTGTGCAGATAAAGGCATAATGAGGAAGATTACTGCCAGACAAATTGCAAACAGGTATTTGAACCTCAAGGTGTAGGATCCTCCAGAGGCTTGCAGTTGTGCATAAAGCTACTATTTGGCCAGCCCTAACCAATGCTCACAAGCAGAAGAGTTTGCAGTGGGCCCAGAAATACATGAAGAATAATTTTCAAACAGTCTTATTTACTGATGAGTGCCATGCATCCCTGCATGGTCCAGATGAATGGAGTAGTAGATGATTGGTGGATGGCCACCATGTCCCAATAAGGCTGCAAAACGTCATGATTGTCTTGTACTGAGATGTCCCTGTTCCAGCACAAGAAGTTACTTTATTAAAGCATTCTATTTGTCAACCACAACCTGACTCCTGAAACCACCATTTCAACTAGAATCCTATTAAGCAGTAAATAACCACCTATTTACAATTGCCGCCTGAACAGGGACATCTCAGTACAAGACAATCAAGGCGTGTTTGGATCAAATGCCCCGAATGATCATAAGGAGCCAACATATATAGATGTGGGGTTGTTGTTCACTGTCTACACCATACTCCTATCTCTTAAGTCTGGGCCCCATCCCATTTCTCCCTGTCCTTGAGTGTCTAGAATTTATAATGACATTTATTCATATCACAGACAAGAGAACAACATATATGTGCCATATATACACATACAGTCTGTCTCCAGTCCCTAGCCCGCTGGCCCCCTCCCGCTCATGGGACCTGCTAAGATGGCCTTGACTACTCTCCTGTCTAGCAGAAAGCCCTGATCCCCAGGAACAGGCCCATACCATCAGAGAGACAACAGGCCCTAGAATTAGAGGCAACCACAGCTCTACTTCCTTGCCTAATTATCACATTCTACCTGTCCCTTAACTGTCTTAATCAAACATACAGAATTACTTAATAATCACTTCTCAACACTATGACTAAAAGGTGCCATCAGTTGTCTTTTTATGAATGACTTGTTTGTCATTGAGTCAGTGTTGCTGATGTAAAGTAGGCCCTTTATTATCAAACACTAAGGAACTAAATTAGTATACAATTATGAGTCATTAGCAAACTGTTAGTTACACATTAAACCGCTGGTTACTTTAAAACTAACCTTCATCTGGGTGATCACAGGAATATGTGAGTATTTGATCTGTGAACTGGTTGCATGTCAGATTTATCTCTTGACTTGTTAGAGGCAGAGAAAAGCATACTGGTGAATGGATAGATCAAACAGGCCGACTGATGGAAAGTTAGCAAAGTGATTTCATGCACGCTTGTAAAAGTAAGCTTAATGTTTTTTAAATAAAGTAGTTTCTTTTGATAAAGGGTGTGGCTGCTGTATTTTGTAGTTTATTTTGATGCCCTTAAAATTAGGATAGTTGGTATCTTATCGTAAAATACATTTTGATGCATCTTTTCCCCGCTCCGGTGAGTGTAAGAGCAGTGACTCAGCCTGCACGCAAAATGCTGTGGGAGTCTCTGCTGCAAATCATATAAGTCTCCAGAATGCGAATGGGGGAATAGCAGAGGTTTGCATTCAATATACATCTGTTCTGTTCCCTTTAGCAGAGGTTTGCATTCAATATACATCTGTTCTGTTCCCTTTAGCAGAGGTGTGCATTCAATATACATCTGTTCTGTTCCCTTTAGCAGAGGTGTGCATTCAATATACATCTGTTCTGTTCCCTTTAGCAGAGGTGTGCATTCAATATACATCTGTTCTGTTCCCTTTAGCAGAGGTGTGCATTCAATATACATCCGTTCTGTTCCCTTTAGCAGAGACGAGGAGGTGGGTGTGGAGGACGGATGACGGATGGATGAACGTGACGTCCCACTGCTCAGCCTCAGTAGAGTTGCGCGCAGAAGCCAGCAGCCATGAAGGAGAAACCTGCGGCTGGCCAACAGGCACCACAGAGCAGACCGGCTCTACCGGGTCATCGTCCTGATCGGCAGCACTGTCCTGCCGCCAAGGCTCTCAGCATGGAGCTCTACAGCCATAGTAACACCACAAAATATGTACATGAGCTCCAGTTCACTGACTGAGTACATCCCCTAAGCACCAGTCAAGGAGGGAGAAACCTGTCTCCATGGTTACCGGCTCCACTACTACTAGCGCTCTGCACCAGTGAATGACCGCAGCGCAGCCTAACCGCCTTGAGGACAGAGAGTAAAGCACTGCTTCCCTTTATCAATGGACGCTGAGAACAGACACATGGGGATAAATCAAGCTTCATTGTGTGGCACACACACAGAAAGATGTCTTGGACTGTATTGCTTTAATGATGGCCTGGGGAGCATTTTTTTATGTTGATGTTTGACTATGAATAACCATTACCATTTAATATGTGCTTATCCCCAAATATGCAACACTTCAGAGACTATTTTGGCATGCTATGTGTTGAAATAGTCTTTAAAAAGGTTACATCGGCTTGCAAATGCATATAATTAGAGGTAAGAAAACTACATAATTACCAACATCAGTAGTTATTTTAAAAATGGAAGTGTCAGCAAATAAAATTAATTGTTTGTGTAAGTCTCAAAGGCTGGCATATTACATATGAGTGTCTCATTCTGGACACATCTATCAAGATTCGAGCATCAAGAACATCTAAAAGATAACAATTGGACTATCTGTAGATATGGTGTTATGAACATAAACGCCTCACAAGAGATGCAGTTTTGGAGATGCTCTGACCCAGTCTTCTAGCCATCTCAATGTGGGCCTTGTCAAAGTCACTCTAAATCTTACGCTTGCCAATTATTCATGCTACTTAATTTTTTCCTCTAGGTTGATGTGTCAAATTGTGATTGTGAAAGTAGCATTCTGTAATAGACCACATTTCTGATGATTAAATTTGAGATATATCAGCCAGTACATGGTGACAATGATAACAAACCGGAAGGCTAATGATCAATGTCTTAATCACTAATACATCCAACCTGATTAACTGAAACAGGAATGGGTGTAGAAGGAACTAAAACTGGCTGAAGGACAGTCAACTAAAAGGTAAGGGTGAGACACACATGACATTTTTGTATAGTTATTTTAGTTTTTCAGTGTTTTCTGCTCTTTAAAGTATAAGTTTGATATTTAAGAACTATCCTTTCTATATTTTTGAGAGCATCTTCCATTTATAGAGGTTTTGACTGGTGCCTAATGGCCTGGTGGAAAGATGTAAAAATCTGCATAGAAACACTACATTTCTACTGGTCAACAAAGCCACGCTACTCTGTTGAAATTAAAAGGCTGCACCTGTAGCTAATATACATGTACTGTAGCTACTGTTGTAGCTAGTTGTTTTAAATATATGAAAACAAAAACACCAGATGGGAGCCAGTTAAGGTGTGCAAAAAACTTGTTTCCCTGGCAACTATGCTGCAGGTGGATGCTAACTGACAAATCTTTTTTAATTCAATACTTGCATATGAAAGATTTGTACAATTGTATCCAATATCAGGGTGACCAAAAAAATCTGAAGTTTATCTAAGACACTGGATAAAACCGCTCAGGAATACACACGCACGTATTAGAAACAGTTGCAATTGCTGGAGAGTTGAGTGAAGAGTGATTCATAGATTGCCTGTTTCAAATGCTGCGGCAGCCGGTGTGAAATGGCAATTTAGCTACCAAGGCAAACTTCCATGTTTTACAGCAAAAGGTAATTGAGCATATACAGAGAGCACATGTAAACCAGGAAGGTGAGGGGGAAAGTATTCTTCTGAAATGTTCAGTCGTGGTTAAAGGTTGAGAATGACACACATATACAAAGTCTGCTGCCTCAGTGTTGATGATGGCAATTTGCATGTATACCAGAATGTCATGAAGAGTGATCAGATTATTGCATTGAATTGCAAAGTCCCTCTTTGCTATGAAAATTAACTTCATCCCAAAAAACCTTTACACTGCATTTCAGCCCTGCCACAAAAGTACTAGCTGCCATCATGTCAGTGATTGTCTCGTTAACACAGGTGAGGGTTTTAAAGAGTGATATCCAGCATTGTACTCTGTCATGCTGATTGAGTTAGAATAACAGACAGGAAGCTTTAAAAGGAGGGTGGTGCTTGAAATCATTGTTCTTCCTCTGTCAGCCATGGTTATCTGAAAGGAAACATGTGCAGTCATCATTGCTTTGCACTAAAAGAGCTTCCCAGGCAAGGATATTGCTGCTAGTAAGATTCCACATGAATCAACTGTATATCAGATCATCAAGAACTTAAAGGAGAGAGGTTCAATTGTTGTGAAGAAGGCATCAGGGCACCCAAGAAAGTCCTGCAAGCACCAGGACCGTCTCCTAAAGTTGATTCAGGTACGAGATCAGGGCACCACCAGTGCAGAACTTGCTCAGGAATGGCAGCAGGCAGGTGTGAGTGCATCTGCTTACACAGTTAGGGGAAGACTTCTGTAGGAAGGCCTGGTGACAAGAAGGGTAGCAAAGAAACCTCTTCTATTCAGGAAAGACATCAGGGACAGACTGATATTCTGCAAAAAGTTCAGATATTGGACTGCTGAGGACTGGGGTAAATACATTTTCTCTGATGAATCCCCTTTTCGATTGTTTGGGCCATCCGGAAAACACCTTGTCTGGAGAAGACAAGATGAGCGCTACCATCAGTCCTGTGTCATGCAAACAGTAAAGCATCCTGAGACCATTCCTGTCTGGGATTTTGTCTGAGAACACAGCCATGAATAAAGAATAGTACCAACACATCCTCCGAGAACAAATTCTCCAAACCATTCAAGAAGAGTTTGGTGACAACCAATGCCTTTTCCAGCATGATGGAGCACCTTTAAGGCAAAAGTGATAACTAAGTGCCTCGGGGGGGGGAAATGTTGACATTTTGGGTCCATATCCAGGAAACTCCCCAGACCTTAATCCCATTGAGTACTTGTGGTCCAACCTCAAGAGGCGGGTGGACAAACAAAAACCCACGACTTCTGACAAACTCCAAGCATTGATTATGCAAGAATGGGCTGCCATTAGTCAGGATGTGGCTCAGAAGTTAATTGACAGCATGCCAGGGCGGATTGCAGAGGTCTTGAAAAAGAACAGTCAACACTGCAAATATTGACTATTTGCATAAACTTAATGTAATTGTCAATAAAAGCCTTTGACACTTATGGACTGCTTGTAATTATACTTCTGTATACCATAGTAACTACTGACAAAAAGATCTAAGAACACTGAAGCAGCAAACTTTGTGGAGACCAATACTTCTCAGAACATTGAACCACGACTGTAGACTAATTCATGTGGAAATTAATTATTTTTGGAATGTTTGAAAATAATTAAAGATAAACTATGTAACTTTCCATTCATTTGTCCTGGCAAGCCGAATTTTCATAATTAAAAAAAATATATTTTTATATACATGCTTTAACTGAACACAGGCATAATACAGGGGCAATAACCAATTTCCAAAAATATCTATTATTTTGTTCATGATATGCACATCTAGTTAGATATTGTGAAATGTGGATTTTGCTATTTTAATATTGTGTACATTTTGTATTAAGTTGATATTTTCCATGCCTGGATCCAATATGCTAGTTCCTAAGGTTTACTAGTCCTGAAACACAGTTTATAATTTTTTTGTAGTTTTCAACAGTAACATAATACAGATTTAAATATTGTTTCAATTTCAAAGACTTTATTGTTGTAAATTCATGTAATGCTGCTCTATCCTCTTTCCATGCACTAGATGGAAATGAATAGATGGCACCCAGATTGACATAAAAAAATGGTAGACTGTGAATAGAACAGACTTCACCTCAATTTACCAGTCATATGTGAATGTAGAATATACTGAATGTAAAGGCAACATGTGTAATTCATGAGAGAATATTTAGCAGAACAAATTGTATGTATTTTTGTCCCTCTGCTACATTCGGGAGCTATTAAAGATATAATCCCTATTGATGATTGTTGAATATATTAATTTTAAGAAAAGCATTTTTCCCAATGCTTAAAGAAGTTGTCATCTCCTTAGTGAGGTTTTGAGTTTTTAATGGTCAATCGATAAAAACACGGAACATGACAAATAAATAATGCACTCAACATGTTACACAATATGGTCTATACTACTGTCAAGCTCAGAAGTATAGTTTTCCTCAATTTTTGGATTGCATCGTAAATTACATGTACTCCATCGTAGCCTCTGTTTTCCGTAGACTTAAAGAGAGAATTTTGACCATATTTGGTAAATTAGGGTTGTACTGATATGCAAATCGTAGATGTTGTGCACGAGTACTGACGCTAGGAAGTGGAGTTTATCAATGGTCATTTCCTACTGGTGTGCGTAAAACAGTGGTGGGATCATTTGATGAATCCCACTTTTTTATGCATATGCACATTATAAATTCCATCCAAGTACAAATGTAGGATTGTTTCTACGTAACCTTGATAAATGAGCCCCCTGGTCCTTAAGGTGAATACATGCTTTCAGACAAAAACGCATGCACGACTTCTGATGCATATTTATGTCAACGTTTATTTCTATACTACTACACCACTCGATATTTCAAAGTTAAAAACTGCAAGTGTGCGAGCGACTGAGGTATAGCGCAGCCTTTAAACTCTCAGAGTCCCATAGTCTACAAAACAATTAAATAAATCTATCATCTATCCTCTTAATAATCACATGACAGTAATCAGGAACATTTAGAGCTAATTCTCCAGGGTCCTTTGTCCTTGGGAGTTTAACTCCGGGCCACAGTTCTTGCTCCGTGGGGTAAACACAATGGATTGATTGATTTATTGATTACCTGTGACAAGAGAAGGTCTGGTCCCCAACTTGGATGCTGATGTCAGATCCTTCTCCTCTGTGGTAGAGGTCCAACAGGTCTGCTCCAAGACCCGATGCTGGCTCCACAGTCAAAGCACCATCTGAAGGACAGGAGTGGGGAAGCATGGTAAGCATGGATCATTTTTCCAAATTGTAGGAAATTGCATCTAACCTACAGTAAAACAACTGCAGCCTTTAAAGAGAAAGCACACCATTTTGTTTGTAATGGCTCTCTGAGTTCCAAGCACTCTACAGGCACTTAAGGCACCCGATACATATCAAACATGTTGAATATTTTAGGCCTTAATACAGCCAACGTTTCTAAGCTTGAGGAGTTCAGAGCAGATAAGAGCCACGTTTCAGCCAATCAGCTACTATGTAACGGTGTGAGCACGGGTGACAGTGATGCCCAAAAATAACCAATTTAAACGCCTACAAGGCGACAATCACTCACTGTACATTTATTGTAGTACAACACGGAGATGAGCTATAACTGAGTTTACATAGCTTAAGGACAAGTACTAACTAGTACACTTATCATAGTGCAACACAACAGAGTGAAAACTATACGCTTGCAGGACACAAGGGTTGATAAACAACTACAATGAAGCACACACAAACTTGAAAGCAAAAAGACTATAGAGCAGGGGTATTCAACTCTAACCCTACGGTGTCCGGAGCCTGCTAATTTTCTGTTCTACCTCAACATTTATTGGACTCACCTGGTGTCCCAGGTCTAAATAAATCCCAGATTAAAGGGTTTCAATGAAAAAGTGGAGTGGATCTGGCTTCGAGGTCCAGAGTTGAATACCCCTGCTATAGAGCATACATGAATAGATTAAACACAAACATGTGAGGGGATAATTACATATATCAAACAGCTGTGTGTGCAATTACCCAGAAGACATTAACAATGAATAAATGATGACATGACTCAAACTGTCCAGAAGGTGGTGCCAGAGTCCCAGCAACCAGACAGAACCTCAGCATTAATATTATGTACGACTATTCACCCTGCATCCAGGGAAAAGAGTTGTGACATACTATCCCTGATTACACGTACATGCTGCACACACAAGCACGCTGGTCTGCAAATCCTTTCTGCAAAATCAACTGTGTCTAAGAGTGGAGAAGTGCAGATCTATATTACCAGTGTGCTGTTAATTTTAAATACCTGATAATTTATCAGTGACGTATGGTAGCAGCATACCTGTCATGAACACATAATTATAGCATATGTTAACTAGTGGTGAGTGAAACTGAGTTCTAGTTACAAAACATGTTATAACATTCAGCTTCATCCCCTAAAAAAGTAGACTGAACACGCAATCCAGGCATGATATACATTCCGGAAGAGATTTGCTCATTTCAATGGGAGGTGATTTGAACTACTGCGCCATATCTCTTTGACTAGCTTGAAGTGTGTTACATATGTAACAGATGTGAAATGGCTAGTCAGATAGCGGGAGGTGCTAAGAGCATTTCAATTCGGTAACATCACTTGTTCATTTAACCACTGAAGCAATTGATTCTGTGAGGCATGATTCTTTTGTCGTCATGTGGTGCATGGACTATGAAGACCAATGTGCAGCAATAAGTTGTGCGGACCGAGCTTAGTCAGACCTACATTCAGTTCTAGTATTAGACATCAGTGCTCTATGTTATATTACATGCAGACACTGCTTATCTGTTTACCTGAGTCAGTGGGGCGATGTCCTGAGTCACCATGGGAACCAGTGATAACCGTAGTGGGACGCTCTAACCCATTTGGAACTCCTCCTCCAGCCACGCCCATGCGTTGTTCCGCTGTGTAAACTTGCCTAAGATTAGTACAACAATAAAAGAAAAGTATTGTCCAACGCCCATGAGTGGTAGCCTGGCAATGCCACCTGAAACCAGGGGCCTTGCACTCAAACACAGATAAACAGTCTGGCAGTACTGAAGAGGCTTGAAACTGGGTGCAATCAGCACTGTCTGAGAAACTGTGGGTTTGTTTCGAGTGAAGAAGGGAAGAAACCCATACAAATACATTTGGAAAACAGTGGGTGGATTGTTGATGATTGGTTAAAGTGGGCTTTTCATGCCTGGGTATTTGGTGTAGCTGTTTAAGCTCGGATCTCAAATGCCCCCTGACGATCAATGTTCTAGAGTACCCCAATCACTATCTATAAATCTAATATTATATTAAATTTGAAGTTATTTAAATAAACACCTAGGACATAGGCCTCCAACAACCCTCTTCCTGTGGACACCTACATTCCAGAGTTTTGTTGTCGCCCTGAACAGGCACACCTGATGAAGCTTGTCAACCAGTCAGAAGCCTTTAATGAGTCAGGTGTGCCTGTTGAGGGCTACAACCAAACAGTGGAACGTCTGGGGGTCCCCGACGAGAGGGCTGAAGACCTAGGACTATAATGATAACAAATGGCCACATTACAGACTTTACCAAATGTCTATGAGGAACACTGCATTCAGTTGATGGGCACTGCTCTGAATTGGTGTGGCCAAGGACACTGAGTAGGCGGCCCAGGATGTAGTGTTGCAGAACACACCCGTAGCCATGCCTGGGAGCTGGCACACTGCAGCTAAACAGCTCCTTCAGCAACGGCACTGTGTAAATACATCTACTGCTGAAGATACAGGAACTCACTTTTAGCCTACATATTCAAATACAGCTGGGGGTGCATTTCTGTATTCGTTTTATTGACTCGACAGGAGAAAGTAGAGGTAGGGATGACGGGGACAAAAAGGAAACACTGTTGTGCCAAAGGAAAACCATTACCTCAGACACCTGTATTAACAATGGCATCGATAGTATTGACCTAATCAAGGGTTGTCGCTAACAGAAGCTCTCTTGTACGTCTATTAACATGCTTTTTTTGTTCTCCATCTATCAGTGGCTGCAGACAGTGTTCCCGAGTCAACACAAAGTCCCACCAGGATATGGCCTGCTCTAAAGACCTGATTGCAACCATGTTCATTATCTGGCAGTAGAATGCACAAGACTGGCTGTACCCTGTCAATAGAGCAAGGTCATCTCACAATTATTTTGTTGATGCTAAATTTAACTGCACAGTTCTTCTGAAAATCTGAAAGACAAAATATCTAGTCAGCATTGAGCACTGCAGAGGGGAGAAGTAAAATAAGATTCTAACGCTCTCTGGCTGCAATGTAGAGGTACTGCAACCACAGCTTAATCGTAGTCACTGGCAAAGTTCAACTATTTGTGTAGAAAAACACTCTTACAAGGATTTTGCGGCTCTGATGTTTACCTGAGAATAGCGGACCTAGATAATAACGACGACAGTAGTAATCAATCTGAAAATATTGAGGTGTACTTGTTTGTGTGTGTGTGTACCTGATGAAGTGCTTCAGCTCTGTGATGTCATAATTGTTTAACTGGAGGGTGTTGGAGCCTGGATGAGCACTGCCTTTCAATAAATGTGGGGCCCTGGCCAAGAGAACAGGCCTGTGTACCAGGAGCGGGTGGGAGCTGGAGCTCAGCACACACAGACGAACATCTGCCTCCATCTCCTCCTGAAGCAGCCTGGGAAATCACAACACACAGTGTACCGGTGGAGACGCGTGGCAGCACAACAACACACTGCAACACACATTCATCAGACCAAGGATGGGTCGGGGATCAAAGCAAGCCTGCTGAGCTCTATAATGAAGTTAACTGGAACTGATCTGGTTAACTCAGCAGCATACGGTCCTAGGCTCTTGTTAATTTTACAAATAATCAGTCAATCCCTGTTGCTTTCCATCATCACTCCCAACACAACCACCAAACCAACTGAGCTGTAAGAAACGTGGTGCTACCTACTTCAGTCTGGGAACTGGCAGAGACATGAAATTTAAAGGAACACTCCAGAACCCTAAACCAGCTCCAAATAGTTGTGGTCATGTTTCTGACATAACAGTCAGTAAATACACCTTCTCTGCAAGTCTGCCAATATATAAATAAATAAATGTATATTTTTATGTATATTTTTATGTATATTTTTATGTATATTTTTATGTATATTTTTATGTATAAAAATATAGAATTATACATTAATTGATATTATTTCCCTATTTATTTATTTATTTCTTTGATCATTTCTGTTTTTATTTATTTTTTCTGTGATCATTTATTTCCATATTTATTTATTTTTATATTTTCTGTATTTCTGTATATATGTATTTCTGTATTTCCACATCCCTAAGCTAATGATGGGGCGGGATTTAATCCTTCAGCCATAGCAATCAAGCCAAGAGCGGGAAAAAACGCAGCTGGAGTGGAACAAAGAATACGACACAGGGTTAGTTTGTAGGATACAGGATTCTTTCACAAACCCCAAAAAGTGATGCAATGTCACAAATTGACAATGCTGCTAACAAATAACTTTCTACAGCATCCATTGGCAACAGGGGTGATGGCAGGGTATGGCTTGGATGGGCTACAGCCCCACCAAGAATCGTGGTAGCCCCACCATGGAATATCAACTGTGCTGCTCCATTAACTACCGTAGCTTGCTTAAAGTTTATCTAAAAGATTCTGTGAACAGTATAGGTTCCCTCGTGCAGTTGCCAAGATGAATGCGCTCAAATGTTTGTCATGTATTTTCACAACGCATTCAATGAATGGAGATTTGGAAGACATGGCCTTTTTCACTAAATATAATCCCCTCAGATTTATCTTGAATTTGTCTGGATTATCTGGCTCACTTTTAATACCTAATGTTTGTGTTTGTTTCTTGATTTTGTCAATCGAGCAACTTACTAATGAGGAATTATTTCTGCTACAAAGAACTATGCAGATGTGAACAACAATGTCACAAATGTCTGCAAGACTTGTGGAAATCAGTAGTAAACTGAAAATATACATTCTCATCTTGTACCCATCTTCCATCTTCCTGTACTATTGTTTAAAAAGTTCACTAGCTTGTCACATCAAATTACTTTTACATGCTCGTATGACACAGAAATCTAGATCTGTGGAGGTAGCCTCTCCTTTCACTATTTTCCAGCATTGTCTCAAATACTGCTCCATAGTTTCCCCATTAAATACTTTCATAGCTGCTTGTAGCAGTACTATGGACCAATCACAATTTTTATGGGTATTGTGTTGCTGCCACACACATCTTGTTCTTTGTCCTGTATTGCATTTAGTTCTAAAGAGCTCTGTGTGCTCCTCACTAATCATAAATGCTACTGGAGCTGAACCATGGGGTAAAGTTACTATAAAATTTCATAGTATCAAAATCCTTTTCTTATTGATTTTAGACTTGATGCCTCCAGTGGCATCGGAAGATGCAGAGTTTTTTGTCAAATCGTGCCAGAGTCGGATCCCCCCGTAAAGCAAATTATCTTTAGTGGGGCAAAGTAAGTTGAATGGGAGAGTGACGTGGGTCTCTGTTTTTGTGTTGCTGGCTATACTGCCTCAAGTGCCTAAGGATTTGAGACTACATTTGGATTATATTCATCCTAGTTAAAATTTATCCATAGCACATGGTTCGGGACAAGTGATAGTGTAGTTTTTATGAGACAAAATGTTTTCTGTACAGCATATCTTTTAAAATTGTTATTAAAACATTAAAAAAAATTCCTAACAAACAATTTTTATAGTTCCTTAATCACATAATAAAATTTGATTTGATTATAATTATAATTCTTTAAAATGAATTTACAATGATTATTTAATGCATTGGAATGAGCGCTATTATTTTGAAAAACAAAATCTGCATTTGTGTTGTTAGCATAATATAGTCTTGCTGAAAGAACGAAAAAAATTCCTACACTACATGGTCATACACTTCTGCGTCATTAGATGCTGATTACCGCAATAAACTTTCAGCCAGACCCTTCACGCAAAAAAGTAAATTATCAAAGCTAGCATTTCCAGCTAGGTTTGCCAAGACTCTAAAATCTCTGGCAAGAGCCTGTAAATAGCCATTTATGAAGTCTACTAATGTAATCATAGCAATCTAGGCATGTAAAGTCGATCTTCACATTCTGAAACCGATCAAAAAATGGGAAAAGGGTGACACTGTGGCATACTTTGAATAACAGCCTCCTCATTAGCTTAAGGATGTGGAAATACAGAAATAAATATATACGGAAATAAATAAATAGGGAAATAATATTGATTAATAAATGTATAATTTTATATTTCTGTATATTTTTATGTATATATATATTTTTATTGATGCAAATATTTATTTATTTCTTATTTATTTCTTCCTTCCTTATATTACTTGGTCCTCCATAGATTCAGACATCGACTTCCATTAAAAATGTACATTTAGTATTTTCAAAAATGTTGCTGTGACATAACTAAAGGTTTTTGCCAGATCTTTTAGTTATGCTGCCCCCCGCCTATGGAATTCTCTTCCACCTGATGTTCGCAATAGTGACTGCTTGTTGACATTTAAAAAGCGTCTAAAGACACACATCTTTTTATACAGGCTTTTTAGAATATGTTTTATTGCGTTTTAATTGCACTGTATTTGTATGTGTGGCTTGTTGTAATTTGTTTTATGCAATTGCTTGTGAGGTGACCTTGGATGTTATGAAAGGCGCCATTAAATAAAATGCATTATTATTATTATTATTAAGTTAGGAATTACTGAATGTGCTGTGGTGTTTTTAGTGACTGTTGTGTCGAAAAATGACCGGCACAATGATTTTGAGCTGTTTAGGGGTCTAGAGTGTTCCTTTAAAACTGACATTCTCATGATTCTATACAAACTGATATTCTCCTGATTCTATACAAACTGACATTCTCCAGATTCTATATGAACTGATATTCTCCTGATTCTATATGAACTGATATTCTCTTGATTCTATATGAACTGATATTCTCCTGATTCTATACGAACTGATATTCTCCTGATTCTATATGAACTGATATTCTCATGATTCTATACAAACTGACATTCTCCAGATTCTATATGAACTGATATTCTCCTGATTCTATATGAACTGATATTCTCTTGATTCTATATGAACTGATATTCTCCTGATTCTATACGAACTGATATTCTCCTGATTCTATACGAACTGATATTCTCCTGATTCTATACGAACTGATATTCTCCTGATTCTATACGAACTGATATTCTTATTATTCTATACAAACTGATATTCTCATTATTCTATACAAACTGATATTCTCATTATTCTATACAAACTGATATTCTCATTATTCTATACAAACTGATATTCTCATTATTCTATACAAACTGATATTCTCATTATTCTATACAAACTGATATTCTCATTATTCTATACAAACTGATATTCTCATTATTCTATACAAACT
>JACXGM010022518.1:0-16668 GCA_016801145.1 Umbra pygmaea | reverse complement strand
CTATCTGCATATTTACAACCAGCTCAAAACTGTCTGGATATCTACACCCTGCATATTTGAAGGTATTTTGACGATTCAGTATTCTTATCAGCACGACTGAGTACATATATTTTCATACTGGTACGCCATAGAAATAAATTTTAATAGCCCAATACACTGTGATTAGCCTAACCCAATTTTTGACACATCATCAAAGCAGTATACTTGAAGAGTAGGATAGCTCCAAGGTATGGTCATTTATTAACTAAGAATGGTACCGGTAAATTATCTACGCTGATGCAAAGCCTGTTATGCCTCGTCTCCATTGTGAGGCCACCTAGGCTATACTAGGCGGTTATAGGTAGGCTTCAAACCAGGCATGGGGGGTTGGTTGGTCTCCACTGCCTTCAGTGGAAAGTGGGCTATAATGTCTTTCGCGGGAAAAACATTCCTATTATGTTTATTTACGATTTAAGACGGCGTCAGCAGATGACACGCATCCAGAGCAACCTGTGACTGCCGACCGCAAAGCACTGTAGTAAAACAATCACGTAGCGCCAGAAGGGTGCATTTACAAAATGCAAGACGTATTACATTTCGGGTCGCTTACATTTTCTTTTTTTGGTTTGTGTTTACTTTTTAAACGTCTCGTGAAGTCCAGGCAAAAAGTATTAAATAGGAATCGCAGAGAAAGACTGATCCTGCACTGCCGGCTGCACAGGCAACGCATGCAAAGACGTTCGGCTAATTATTACTTTCCGTAATAACTACATACACCATTTGCACTTTAAAAATGGCGCTAGTTGAAACCACACACCAAAACACTAGTGTGACATCACGTCTACGTTTTCACCTAGACCAATCATCGATTTTGCCGAACTGGAACCAGGGATAAGACCGCCCAACGGTGCTACTGGCACGAGCTTCCAAACGAGGCTGCCAGACTGCTAAAAAATTGCGAAAAGTTTGAGTTCCAAAATTCTGAAGAGTAATGGAGACACATCTATAACCAGGCGGAACGGTGAATTTCACAGTTCTACATGGTAATGGAGACGAGGCATTAGATGCAGCCCCTTACCTGCAGTTTTGAGATTGGAAAAAGCCTCACTATTGTAGATAGGAGGTGACTGTGACCCCTGACCTTTGACCCTGGTATAATTGCAAAACCTCTTGTTAAGATTAAGGGTCACGGCGGGATGCAGCTGCTGTATAAGCCCCTGGTTGATTATGGTGTCACCTCTGTGAGGATTACCTGAGTAAATGGTTTATCCTCAAGCCCTAATCCCACTCTAGGGAAGGGAACGATACAAACATACTGAGGGAATATGGGTAGGAGAAAGGATCTGTTTTTAATGGAGGTGGTAGTAGAGAGAGAGGTGTTAGAGCAGTTGTTTTCAACGTTTTGGGCCAGCGCCCCCCTATCCATTATCCAGGTCCCTTACTGCCCCATCAAATAAATTTAAGGCTAATTCCAATTATTGTTCTTGTTGTTATACTTTTCATTGTTGTTGTTACTACTTGTATCATCAATAATTATTAAAAAAAGCACATAATTGAATGACAAACAAAATATTTATTTGTTCCCCAGGGATACAAACAGCAGCCAATCAGAAATAGCTAGCAATTTAGCATTCAAATCGTAATTAAACAACAATGCCAAACAATAATAATTCATATAAATTCAGGAGTTGACATTAATTTAATTGGCCACTTGTCCAAATCAGATGTTTCAAGTACTGTGATTCATCTTCATGTCTGTAATTCTTGGAAACAAGTAACAAATATCTCTCCCTGTGTCACATATAAACCAGGGAAATGATGGTATAACAATACTTTTAATTTGTATTTAGGAAGTTATTTTGTGATGGCACCAAGGCCATCATTCATAGAATTAAGGACTAGAAAAACTCAATAGCGCTTAAAAGCACCAATTAAATTCAATGTGAAATGCCAACACATTTACCACATGAGATGGCAAAACTAACATTTTGCTCACACTCTGGCAGGTAGATAATACAATATCTACCAGTCACTGAGATTACTTGGCCAATATGTTTGACAAAGGTTTTTCAAATAATGTATGTATTCTGAGTTAGAAATAATATGGTATACTGCTGCATTATTGTTTAGTTTTGTGACCGAGACATAAGATGTAAGTCTTAGCTACCACTTTAAGGTTACCATGGTAACGGCAGAGGGGAACCCTTAGGGACTTCTAGGAATTCAGAGAAGGACTAACATATCAGCATTTTAAATGTAACATATTTCATATATTAGTCATTTTCTCTTTTACTCAAAGTTGCTTCAGAAATGACAGTGGTACTGTCCTAAAACCTTAAAAATAGATTTAGTACCAGTAGTTGTTGTCTGACAAAAAAGACAAAAGTCCGGAGCCTATTGGTGCGTTCCAGGCAACCCATAACTTGTGTTTTCACAACCTTCTACCGGTGAAAGTGCCCTGGAACGGCAGTCAAACTCATGACTTACTAATTGTGAACTCGTACCAGATTGTTGTACTCACAGTTACAGTTTGACGTCACAAACGCATAAACAATAATGGCGACCCCCGTTGATGCTGTACAGATGCCAGTGGTTAACGGTGTGAAATATAAAAACATAGACATAAATAGGCAACGTAAAGTAATTCCGCACATTGTAATCAAAACAATACACATATGATTGTGTACTACTACAGGTTATGTTTATTAAATGAAACCCAAAATAGGTCGCTAGCGTTAACGTCGTTAGGTATAGGTCGGCAATTGTTGTTATTGTTGTCATGCAAACTGAAGCATTGAGAGCTTCGTAAGTGTACAGACAATTTATTAAAAATATTGTTTAAAAGACATTACCATTCATGTAAACAGCCAGGCGCTACGTGCTACGTGAGCTCAACTGTGACTTGGAATCTTCCATGGCAAGAGGTTTTGCGGTCATTCATGCATATCAATGCGCAATATTTACAGCTGGCAATGCGACCTAAAATCAAACACAATTTGCTCACAGTTCAGCTCACGTAGCCCAAGGGTTTGTGGTTTGACTGATCAAGTCTGTTTTCTGAAGATGGCGCCTGGCTGTATACAGGAACGGTAATGTCTTTTAAACTATATTTCTAATAAACTCTCTGTACACTTACAAGGTTCTAAATGCTTCGGTTTGCATGAAGGGAGCCTCATTATGCTACCATGGAAGTGTGGTGCTATTTTGAGTTTTGTTAGTGGTCTATAATAGCGATTTATTTTACTTTATCCGTGCCCTCACAATCAGAGTTATAAGGTAAATATCAGTTTGCACTAAAACTGGGCACATTTGATTAGCATGAAAAGATATCCCAGAGAACGGTCGACTCAGTTCCAATGTATGTATTATTATCCCCTATGTTCATTTTGCGCCAGAGTTGTCCTTTATGCTCTGGTGGTTCAGGGGTGTGGCACTCATCATTGATAAGAATAATGATCATTGTCAAATTGACGCCCAGAAGAAAAGTACACTCTCTTGTAAGTAATGGTTGCTCTGCATGTGTAGATAGATGTTTAGGTGTACATTATATACAGTGCCTTGCGAAAGTATTCAGCCCCCTTGAACTTTTCGACCTTTTGCCACATTTCAGGCTTCAAACATAAAGATATGAAACTGTATTTTTTGTGAAAAATCAACAACAAGTGGGACACAATCATGAAGTGGAAGGAAATTTATTGAATATTTCAAAAAAAATTAACAAATAAAAAACGGACAAATTGGGCGTGCAAAATGATTCATAAGTTAATAAGTTGCTGCGATTACAGCTGTAAGTTGCTTGGGGTATGTCTCTATCAGTTTTGCACATCGAGAGACTGACATTTTTTACCATTCCTCCTTGCAAAACAACTCGAGCTCAGTGAGGTTGGATGGAGAGCATATGTGAACAGCAGTTTTCAGTTCTTTCCACAGATTCTCGATTGGATTCAGGTCTGGACTTTGACTTGGCCATTCTAACACCTGGATATGTTTATTTGTGAACCATTCCATTGTAGATTTTGCTTTGTGTTTTGGATCATTGTCTTGTTGGAAAACAAATCTCTGTCCCAGTCTCAGCTCTTTTGCAGACTCCATCAGGTTTTCTTCCAGAATCGTCCTGTATTTGGCTCCATCCATCTTCCAATCAATTTTAGCCATCTTCCCTGTCCCTGCTGAAGAGAAGCAGGCCCAAACCATGATGCTGCCACCACCATGTTTGACAGTGGGGATGGTGTGTTCAGGGTGATGAGCTGTGTTGCTTTCACGCCAAACATAACGTTTTGCATTGTTGCCAAAAAGTTCAATTTTGGTTTCATCTGACCAGACCACCTTCTTCGACATGTTTGGTGTGTCTCCCCGGTGGCTTGTGGCAAACCTTAAACAACACTTTTTATTGATATCTTACAGAAATGGCTTTCCTCTTGCAACTCTTCCATAAAGGCCAGATCTGTGCAGTATATGACTAATTGTTGTCCTATGGACAGACTCGCCCACCTCAGCTGTAGATCTCTGCAGTTCATCCAGAGTGATCATGGGCCTCTTGGCTGCATCTCTGAACAGTCTTCTCCTTGTATGAGCTGAAAGTTTAGAGGGACGGCCGGGTCTTGGTAGATTTGCAGTGGTCTGATACTACTTCCATTTCAATATTTTCGCTTGCACAGTGCTCCTTGGGATGTTCAAAGCTTGGGAAATCTTTCTGTATCCAAATCCAGCTTTAAACCTCTCCACCACAGTATCTCGGACCTGCCTTGTGTGTTCCTTGTTCTTCATGATGCTCTCTGTGCTTTCAACGGACCTCTGAGACTATCACAGAGCAGGTGCATTTATACGGAGACTTGAGTACACACAGGTGGATTCTATTTATCATCATTAGTCATTTAGGTCAACATTGGCTCATTCAGAGATCCTCACTGAACTTCTGGAGAGAGTTTGCTGCACTGAAAGTAAAGGGGCTGAATAATTTTGCTCGCCCGATTTGTCTGTTTTTTATTTGTTAAAAAAGTTTGAAATATCCAATAAATTTTGTTCCACTTCAACGATTGTGTCCCACTTGTTGTTGCTTCTTCACAAAAAATTACAGTTTTATATCTTTATGTTTGAAGCCTGACATGTGGCAAAAAGTTGAAATGTTCATGGGGGCCGAATACTTTTGCAAGGCACTGTATATATATTTGTTTAACACATTCATATACATGTATTTGTGTGCACACTTGCTACCTGTTACCATTATCGTATCATTGTAAATTCCTGGATTAAGTCATCATTAAACTACAGAGATCCTATATGCTCGCCTGGTCTCCTTCCTTCCACACCAACCATATTGTGACAGCTAGCAATTTATCGAGACCGTTATCTATATTGTAGCAGTTTAAATTTAGAAATGACATGATGTGGTACCTGTTACCCAATTCATATTTTACGATTTGCACACAATTCGATGCATCACTTTAATAAATATAAAAATATATAATTCAACCTGCATATATTTGTATGAAAATCAGTTTTATGTCTAGCTAAATGTTTATAGTTGATAGCAAAACATACTGTTGTCTTTTCAGTGCATGTCAAATTTGAGTTTGAGGAGATTTTTTTCCTCCAACCGCTAGAAGTGGTCGATAATAGGTGGTGGCTGACAATAGGTGGAAGTTAGCTAGATAGGTAAATGAGGAGGTGATACTGGGATAAATGGGGTAGTAGATGGATAGAGGATGTGGTAGAGGGATAGAGGAGGTGGTAGAGGGATGTTGGAGGTGGAAAGATGGTAGAGGGATGGAGTAGGTGGTAGAGTGATATTGGAGGTGGTAGAGGAATATTGGAGGTGGTAAAGGGAAAGAGGAGGTGGTAGAGGAATATTGGAGGTGGTAAAGGGAAAGAGGAGGTGGTAGAGGAATATTTGAGGTGGTAGAGGGATAGAGGAGGTGGTAGAGGGTTGGAGTAGGTGGTAGAGGGATATTGGAGGTGGTAGAGGGATAGAGGAGGTGGTAAAGGAATAGAGGAGGAGGTGATAGTAGGATAGTAGGAGGTGGTAGAGGGATATAGGTGGTAGAGTAATAGAGGAGGTAGAAGGATATAGGTGTTAAAGAGATAGAGGAGGTGTTCAAGGGATAGAGGAGGTGGTAGAGGAATATTGGAGGTGGTAGAGGGATAGAAGAGGTGGTAGAGGATTAGAGGAGGTGGTAGAGGAATACAGGAGGAGGTGATAGTAGGATAGTAGGAGTGGTAGAGTGATATAGGTGGTAGAGTAATAGAGGAGGTAGAAGGTTAGAGGTGTTAGAGGGATAAATGAGGTGTTCAAGGGGTAGAGTAGATGTTCAAAGGATAGAGGAGGTGGTAGAGGAATAAAGGAGGTGGTAGAGGGATACAGAAAGAGGGAGAGGGATAGAAGAGTTGGTAGAGGGTTAGAGGAGGTGGTAGAGGGATAGAGGAGGATTTAGATTGATATAAGAGGTGGTAGAATGATAAAGGAGGAGGTAGAGTGATGGAGAATATTGTACAGGGATAAAGGAGGAGGTAGAAGGATAGACGAGGTGGTAGTGGAATAGTAAGAGGTGGTAGAGGGATCAAGGAGGTGGTAGAGTGATCGAGGAGGAGGGAGTGAAGGGATAAATTAGTTGGTAGAGAGAATTGAGGCTGTAGAAAGACAGAAGATGTGGTCGTGGTAGAGAGATAGAGGAGACAATATATAAAGTAGGATAGGATTTTTGCTGGTGCATCCAATATGTCTTCAACATGCAGTATTAGTGTTAGATTACGAATAGATATAGTGTGCAGTAGTGTCTAATAGTGGGCATGGTCAAGAGATGTTCTACTCTATGCTCTCTGGGGCACTAACTCATCATCTGGCTAATCAGTTGTTTTAATTTCTCTCATCCTCTCTGCATCACTGAGTCTCTCTCTCGTCCTTGTTTGTGATTGGAGCAGAGTTATTAGGCTGAGGAGACATGAGTGGCCAGCTATGCGGTCCAGCACCTGGTCGTACGTGTTTTGAGGGTTGCTGTGCAGAGGCCACATCATCTCTCTGTCCCTGCCTTCTCTCTATCAAGGATTATTAGGGTAGCATGGCCCTTTCCTCGGTCCTGGTCATTAAATTAGCTCTCCAGGTCTGCCAGCCAGAGAGTAGAGAGCAGGAAGGCTCATTAGCCCCAGGGCCTCTTCTCCTTACGGTGCACAAAAGCGCTTTGCTTTCACCTCCTAATTTGAGACAGAAGGGAGCATCGAGTCGACACCGAGATAGAGAGACGCATCTTCCAGTACCCGATATGCACGTCCCGCATCCCCTTAATTACAGAGGCAGATTTAGAGTGTGTGCTTGGCAGGCAGACAGTTGGCCCATGTGCCATGTACATATTATCCTTGTTATTTTCTGCTGGATACAGCTGACGTCGTGCCAAGCGTGAATAGGAGTTGGTTGTTGGTACTGCCATTTCACTGAAGAATCAAAAACCTGCCAGAGGCATCCGTGATTATAGTCCTATTGTATATGGAGGAACAAATATGAATCATATTCCTGAAACACCAATGAATCTTGTCAATTTTTTCCATAAATGGTTGGCATCCTCCCACTTGTGCAACTGATGAACAAAAACAAACAAGCCAACAAAATCACCAAGACAACAGAAGAAAAAAAACAGCAGCAGCAACAATATGGATTCAATAATTTATTTAATCAGCCAGGAAGAATGGCAAAATGGATCTCATTTGGGGACCAGGAAATCAGCTGACACAGTACAGGTCACGCTTCTCGGTCTGTTGAGAGTCTATATATAGACTCCAAATCATATTTGTTTCCAAGAAATCATTGAACCACCAACCACACATGATCATTTCCCCCTTCAGCACCTCCAATAGAATCAATTACATCCCAGATGGTCACTTATGTCTAGTGATCAGCAGGTCAAAATTAGTGGACACTGGCATGTACAAAAACATGTCCTTTGTTGGACAGGCTGATAGGATGGTTTTCTGTTTTTCCACTGACATAATTTCACAAACATGTATAACACATTGTGAGGTAACTGTTTGAGGTAACTGTTGAAATAAGAAACTGTTCTAATAAGACCCCTCATATTTGTTGGACAGGCTGATAGGATGGTTTTCTGTTTTTCCACTGACATAATTTCACAAACATGTATAACACATCAATAAGACATACAGAGTTTTATTTTCCATTTAAGTGTGGAGGAGTGCCATTGGTAATAGCCTCTTGGACCAGCGAAGGCCGTAGTGCAAACCTTTTTTACATTACAGACATTACTGGGAAAACATTAGTATTTTTGATGACTTCTCCAAAACGTATCATTAATAAGGAAACAGTTTTGAATTGTTGCATCACTTCAGTTCCACTTTACTTTATATGTTCACCATGAAATAAATAGTCAGATAACGTTGGACATGCCTCGTTCTGAGCTTTGATGTCTCAGTGATTTAACTGATGATCAACCTTTCTCTGACTCAGCCCTATTTGTTTATGGTCAGTTAGAACAAAGTGCTACACTATAAAGGTTTTTAATCACATCAATAAATGTTCAATGCGTTCCCTCCTTAGCCCTCCAGTCTGTGGGCGCTCTACAGTTGCCTGTAAGGCTGCAAAACGAGACCGACATCGGCCTGGAACGGAAGGAGAGTGGCTTGGGTTGTCTCCAGGCTCCCACCGAGGATATTTCTCCAGGGAGGCATTCTGTGACGGGGAGAGAGCCTGTTCATCAGTTGGTCTGCTGATTAGGTACAACAGAGGTGTTACAATGTCTCTCCAACAAAGATGTGACAGTTCGAAAGCAAAAAGAATTCCTGCAGATGTATACTAACAGTAACCCATTCCAGGCCCCTTATCTTCTCTACCACATGGCTCAAAGTGTTTCAGATGAGTCAATAGCAGGGAATCACCTCAGACAAATTTGTCCTTGAAACTCATTCCAGACTACAGGTGTAGACAACAGATGCCTTCCGCTGGACTAGCGGTAATCCCAAAAGCACACAGAGGCTTGGACCGACTCACCAGTTGCCTTGCCATTGCACTAAGGACGTTGTCTACATCTTGGACCCACATCTGTGAAAGACGGAGAGGAAGAGAGAAAATGAGAGAGATCCAACAGACAAGGGGATGAAAAGCAGCAGACACACCAAGACATGAATAATTCAAATAGTCATTGCAAGGTAGAATAGCTTTATGCCACATTTATTACACTAGACCTAGTTTTGAAAAATAAAATTATTTCACCTCCACTTTGCCATAAAACATTTAGCTGCATTCTCAATTTCTACTCAGTAAATGTTCACCCATGGTTCCTGAGGCCCAGAAGACTCAAGTCTCAATGTATTTACATTTACAAGCAACCATATTCAAAACACGCAGATCAAAAAACTGAGAGACGGTGGTGAAGTTGTTCTTACTCTATGGTTTTGTCTTTTCTCTATGCTCCACTCCCTCACATCTCTCCAGTGTTCAGGCAAGCAAGCTCTGGCCGCCCTTTTATCGTCTGCTCCCAGCATGCTGAATAAGTGTTTCTTCTGCACGCTCCGCTCTACTGTTGCTAATGTCTCAAAGAAATCATTCTCTGAGGTGACGGACCTTGTTTATTTTTAATAGTTGTCACCCGACTCAAGATATTGATACTCTGCGCGGCAGAGCCAAATCTCAGGTTTGGGGTTCAGGTATCAAGTTCCTCTACATTGGCTCTTGCATTGGTGTTCTGTGCATCCTGATCCTTTTTCTAATTATTTGTATAATATAGACTGGCCATAGGTTTTTGTATTATGGTAAATAATACACATTTACAGTGCTCTGCATAAGTATTGGGAGTACACTCAAAGCATATGAAAATCCGATTCAAAGTTGAATATTAGGCAAGGGCACATCCTGCCACCTTTGATTTCGAGTTTCAACACTACTGTTTTATCTACTACAAATAACAACACTTTAAAAGTTCCATCCCCACATTTTATATAAGCATACATATGGTGGCATTTTGCAAGCAGCATTTCCCCTGTACCCCACTGCTGATTTGCATCGGAGGCATAGCAGGGTTGGGCCTGGTCGGTCCCTGAATGGGAGACCAGTGCTGCTGGAAGTGGTCTTGGAGGACCAGTAGGTGGCACTCCCTCCTCTGGTATAAAGATCATTCCCAATTTCCCAGGGCAATGAAGGGGACATCTGCCCTGTGTAGAGTGCCTTCATTAAGATGGGATGTAAAAAGGGGGTTCTGACTCTTTGTGGTCACTAAATATCCCCTGGTACTTATTGCAAGAGTAGGGGTGTTAACCCTGGTGTATTGGACAAATGTACAGTCTGGCCTTCATATAATCATGGCAACCTAATCATCCCCAGCTTTTAATTGACACATTTATCCTTGTTCTTCCCCCTACTGCTCCCCAGTCATTTGCTGCAAATGAAGAATTTACTCAGTCAAATTGCGTATTAAAATAACAGTAAATTAATAATACAATAAATACATCATTCTAAATCTAGAATTTTCCAGAATTCCGATGCATGCAATAACAGCAGTGATTCTGTGACCCACTAATTTCATATCCAGACACTTTGCCCAATTTGCAAAAGGTCTGATGTACTTGCTTTAAATGAGACCACTACCGCCAGAAGCCTGCGAAGCGATAGCTATTGGCTCATTCAGTAAATTTGACCTACCAATCTCCCACTACACCCTCCCCCATATGTCCTGTGCACAGCTGTTTATAGTCCCCCTGTATTGCAGTTGGATTTAGATTTAAAGGCGCGTCTGCAGTGAAGGCTAACATCAAGTGGAAGGTATTTCAGTATGAGTATTGTGGAATAGCCTGGAGCAGCGTCAAAGCCACGCCAGGGCCTCGGCCTTGGTAATTAGAATGGATTTTTTTTAAAATAAAATTCAATCAAACATAATTTTTTTATACATTCCATAAATTTCAGATTTCAGGCTTAAAGTGCGTGCATGTGTGTGTTTGTTGAGACAAAGAAATGTATTTATAAATTCATTAAATGTTTTCTCTTATGCAAGGCTATTTGTACATAGTTGCGTAGCCTATGGTTGTGGTTCTGAATCCACCAGTTATACACTTAGATTGCTGATTTGCGTGGTTGAGGTTAATTTGGTCTAAAGTTAAGTTATAATTTTCCTGGTTGTCTATTTCTGAAATATTTTTCTCTCCCATTCTGTCTCCCTCTCAGAATAAGCCTATCGGTGATTTAGCCAACTAGGAAGGCTTGCATATTTGAGAGAAAAAAATGACCTTATTTCCAGTGGTTCTTAAACTTTTTTGGTTAGTGTACCACCTGGGGTCCTAGTAGACATGTTTGAGAATCACTACCCAGGCAGAAGTGGTTTGCTCAACTGTTTTCTTCATCCATCTGCAACTAAACAACTCTTTAGATCATTTTGCATTCGAAAAGCCACACCCCAAGCAAAATATTGAAAATAATGATTCTCTATGGCAACAGTAAAGGCAACAGTGACTCATAAAAACACACTCATTACAACCAAGATATGCAGAAGAGCATCTTTGAAGGTACAACACATTGAACCTTGGAACAGATGGACTACAGCAGCACAAGACCACACCAGGTGCTACTCCTGTCAGCTAAGAACTGGAAACTGAGACTACAATTTGCATCGGCCCACCAGATTCTGGACACTTGAATATCGGAAAGACCCATCCTGCCTATCAATGGTTCAGGCTGGTGGTGTAATGATATAGGAAATATTTACTTCCAATCCTTTGGGTTGAGTATTGTTGCTGACCATGTTATTCCCTTTATGACCGCAGTGTACCCATCTTCTAATGGCTACTTCCAGCAGGATAACACGCCATGTCACAAAGCTCACATTATCTCAAACTGATTTCTTGCACATGAAAATAAGTTCACTGTACTGAAGTGGCCTCCACAGTCACACACATCTCAATTTAATCAAGCCCCTTTGGGATGTGGTGGAACAGGTCATTCGCATCATGGATGTGCAGTCAACCATTCTGCAGCAACTGTGTGCAATAATTAGCCTAGAAATCTAGACGCACCCTAGCGGCAGCAAATATAATTTGCAGCTAGGGTCAGTCTAGCAACTCTCCGTTGACTTGCGAGCTATAAAAAACAAATTCTGGTCAGGCCAAGCACAAAGTGTATAGTGTCGGTGGGCAGGCTTAAAGTAATTACGGGAAAACAAAGAAATGGTTGCTGCTGCTGACGAACAGCGGTCTTTCGAATCGGCTTTGGCCGCGACTCTGGTAGACTTGGAATTAATCTTTTCTTTGAGAAAAGGACAAAGAACGGCACTGAAGTCATTCTTACAAAAGGAAGATGTGTTCGGAATTTTGCCGACTGGAAACTTCGTTGCTCTGGTTGGTTGTAGCACTATCCTATGCGTGCAGGGGGAATTTAAAAGACAGCCGTTTACACTGCCCCTCGGATTGAGCACTGCCAATGGTGAGTTCCCAGACCCAACATCTTGATGTGGGTTTCTCTTGCCAGGCTATGTAATAATATCAATATGACCAAAATCTCTAAGGAATGTTTCCAGCAACTGCCATGAAGAAATAAGACAGTTCTGATGGCAAAAGTGGGTCTAACCAGGTATTAACAAGGTGTGCCTAATGAAGTGGCTGTGAGTGTACATGTATATCAAATGTGTATGTGCAATTCCCTGTAATGTAGAATTAAGTCTCATGCATAGCTTTTTATATGAAAAACATTGTAGGCCAGTAATCTACACACCATAGACAAATGTTTAGTATAAATGTAGGTTTCAAATAAGAAAAGAGTAACATACCCTATATCATTAACATTGCAGATTATTACATTCAAAGTTAGTAAACCAATAACTTAAACTGGATAATGAGTTACAAGAGATTTCATACTTTTGACAAGTATTGACCACTCTTTCTTCCTCATTGGCACAAAGAATTAAGGCAGTTTTGATGGCAAAAGTGGGTCTAACCAGGAATGAGCAAGGTGCACTTAATGAAGCGGCTGGTGATTGTATATTGACAAACCATAAATACTACTACTGGATAAGGCCCCTTAATACCAATTAAGCCAGCTAAAATGTTGCCCTAAAAAATATGTGGCATCCGTAGGAAAAATACAATGCCTTGGAACTCACCTGATACCTCAATATTGTCTCAAACCCTTATCCAAACAATTTCAAAAGATGTACTACTATACACCAGATACTATTTGCGTCGCCATCTTGTTTTTTCACAGTTTTTCTAGGCCAAATCCTAGTAAAGACAGACACCTACTGGTGAAATTATTCAATTACGTACAATATTGGGTAAATCTGTCCACACGTCAATGTGAATGGAAAGATGGATCGCTTAAACAGCAATAAAAAAATAGATGACCAATCATTTTCAAACTTACAAGTGCACTTCATGGCAATAGGATGCATATGGTGCAGCTGAAATGGTTATTGTGAAAACTTTGGGAGCTGATAAGGTGCCAAAAAATTAATAATGAGAATAAGAAGAAGAAGAAAAATATGAATATGTGCTTGTTATTTAGCATAGCCACTGTGTGGGAGCCCCCTTAAAACTTGCGAAATCTGTGGCATTGTGCTGTGTAATGAAACTGCACATTTTAGAGTGGCCATTTATTGTGGCCAGCCTTTGGCACACCTGTGCAATAATCATGCTGTCTAATCAGCTTCTTGATATGCCACACCTGTGAGGTGGATGAATTTTCTTGGCAAAGGAGAAGTGCTCACTAACACAGATATTTGAGAGAAATAGGCCTTTTGTGTCTTTGATCTTTGAGTTCAGCTCATGATAAATGGGGGCAAAATATATGTTTATATGTAATATTGTTTTTCTCATTATGCCAGTGCACTGCACTGTTGATTTATGTTTGTTCTACAGTATGTCTGTATTATGGAACCTTTGCGCCATCCCCTGGACATTAGGAGCTATAGACAGGGCTCTCATTTGGTAATCAAGGATTGGTTTGATCTGATTGCAAATGACATTCAGTCGTGTCTATTAGCTGTCCTGGTGCCCACTGACTTTTCTTGTGCTTTTAGGTCAGTAGTGGTTTACGTCTTGGAGTTCTGGCATGGAAATCTTCTGCTTTTACACCCTTTAGTGTGCTCACTGACACCTCAGTGCCTGTTGCCACCAAGTCTTGCTGCAAGTCTGTTGCAGTCACTCAAGGGTTTTTCACAACTTGCCGCCTCAGAAATCTGGTTGCTGCCATTGACAGATTCCTTTATCTAAGGATGCTGCATCTTGCAATATACAGTGCCTTGCGAAAGTATTCGGCCCCATTGAACACTTCAACCTTTTGCCACATTTCAGGCTTCAAACATAAAGATATAAAACTGTAATTTTTTGTGAAGAAGCAACAACAAGTGGGACACAATCATGAAGTGGAATGAAATTTATTGGATATTTCAAACTTTCTTAACAAATAAAAAACTCTCTCCAGAAGTTCAGTGAGGATCTCTGAATGAGCCAATGTTGACCTAAATGACTCATGATGATAAATAGAATCAACCTGTGTGTAATCAAGTCTCCGTATGAATGCACCTGCTCTGTGATAGTCTCAGAGGTCCATTGAAAGCACAGAGAGCATCATGAAGAACAAGGAACACACCAGGCAGGTCCGAGATACTGTTGTGGAGAAGTTTAAAGCCGGATTTGGATACAGAAAGATTTCCCAAGCTTTTCAACAAGACAATGATCCAAAAAATAAAGCAAAATCTACAATGGAATGGTTCACAAATAAACTTATCCAGGTGTTAGAATGGCCAAGTCAAAGTCCAGACCTGAATCCAATCGAGAATCTGTGGAAAGAACTGAAAACATGCTGTTCACAAACACTCTCCATCCAACCTCACTGAGCTCAAGCTGTTTTGCAAGGAGGAACGGGCAAAAATTTCAGTCTCTCAATGTGCAAAACTGATAGAGACATACCCCAAGCGACTTACCGCTGTAATCGCAGCAAAAGGTGGCGTTACAAAGTAATAACTTAAGGGGGCTGAATAATTTTGCACGCCAAATTTTTCAGTTTTTTATTTGTTAAAAATGTTTGACATTTCGTTCCACTTCATGATTGTGTCCCACTTGTTGTTGATTCTTCACAAAAAATTACAGTTTCATATTTTTATGTTTGAAGCCTGAAATGTGGCAAAAGGTAGAAAAGTTCAAGGGGGCCGAATACTTTCGCAAGGCACTGTAATTCTGCTGCCATTCTGGAGGTTGTTTTTCAGGACACTCCAAAAGTCGAAAGCAAAGAGCAAAAGATGGAACTGAGACTACAGATTTACATGCAACAGGAAACACGTAATCAATTAGAAACACCTTTGAACCAAATGACCCAATACCCAAGAATGGAACCTCAGAAACTGCTGTTATTTTTAGTTCATAAAATATTTACAGCTCTGGAAAAAAGTTAAGAGACCACTGCAAAGTTTCAACCCAATTTCAGAAAACATCAGAAAACCTCTGGAATGTGATCAAGAGGAAGATGGATGGTCACAAGACATCAAACAAAAGCTGAGCTGCTTGAAATTGTGTGCCAGGAGGGGTATAATGTCACCCAAAATCAACGTGAAAGACTGGTGGAGAGCATGCCAAGACGCGTTGAAAGCCAATTATTATTATTATACAATTATTATTATTATTCACAAAAAACATTGATTTCTGTACTCTTCCTACGTTAACACATTAGTTTTGTATTGTTTAAAAATTAATTTGAACTTATACACTGCGTAATTCTTGTTTTTTTGGCAAGTTGTAATTTTCTACAAATAAATGCTGTTAATTACAATATTTTTGGGGGAATTTGAAAGAAATGTTTTCAGTAGTTTATGCAATAAAACTAAAATGTTAATTTTACCCTAACACATACCTACCTTTCTATAGTAAAACCAGAGACACTGATGATTTAACTGTGGTCTCAACATTTTTTCCCAAGCTGTATGTGTTGAAATATAATATTAAGAATATAAATTGACAGTCTGTACTTTTGCCTCATATTGTATTTCTCTATGCATAAACAATCTGACACCTGATAGCACTATTTCTGATAGGAAATCAGACATTGTATACAGTACCGTATATTAGTGGAGTTAGGGTGAATAATGTCGGGCAAAGTTTTGGAAATCAGAAAAGACAAGAATTCAATTGGGCTCTCACCAGTTCTTTTTATTTCCATGCAGTCATCACCATCACATGTGTACCACGCAGTCATCACCACCACATGTGTACCACGCAGTCATCACCATCACATGTGTACCACGCAGTAATCACCATCACATGTGTACCACGCAGTCATCACCACCACATGTGTACCACAAAGTCATCACCATCACATGTGTACCACGCAGTCATCACCATCACATGTGTACCACACAGTCATCACCATCACATGTGTACCACGCAGTCATCACCACCACATGTGTACTACACAGTCATCACCACCACATGTGTACCACGCAGTCATCACCACCACATGCGTACCACACAGTCATCACCCTCACATGTGTACCACACAGTCATCACCACCACATGTGTACCACGCAGTCACCACCACATGTGTACCACACAGTCATCATTATGACATGTGTACCGTCACATGTGTACCACGCAGTCATCACCACCACATGCGTACCACACAGTCATCACCGTCACATGTGTACCACACAGTCATCACCGTCACATGTGTACCACGCAGTCATCACCGTCACATGTGTACCATGCAGTCATCAC
>JACXGM010022517.1:0-16670 GCA_016801145.1 Umbra pygmaea | reverse complement strand
GTCCAGTGTCAAGTACCCACAGTCAGTGATGGTCTGGGGTGCCATGTCAGCTGCTGGTGTTGGTCCACTGTGTTTTATCAAGGGCAGGGTCAATGCAGCTAGCTATCAGGAGATTTTGGAGCATTTCATGCTTCCATCTGCTGAAAAGCTTCATGGAGATGAAGATTTCATTTTTCAGCACGACCTGGCACCTGCTCACGTGCCAAAACCACTGGTAAATGGTTTACTGACCATGGTATAACTTTGCTCAATAATGAACTTTATCACAATATGCTAATTTCTTGAGAAGGACCTGTATATCTAGATGTGTTTGTTTGACTTCTGGTACATTTAGTTGTCCCATTTTATTCTCCTATCAACTCGATTCAAAGATCACTTCAAAACAAACATGTTGTATTTTCAAAACTGTTGCAGTGACATACCGAAGGTTTTCGGACAACTTATTGTCACTCATTTTGAATCCCATCGCAGCCTCTCTGACATGGAATCCGCTTTCTGAGACGGTCGCAGGTGCACCTCAGCGTATAAATGCATTTCCAAGTGCTTTAAAACTACATAACCTGATCAAGTTAAAATTAAAAAAAACTTTTCAACAGATATTAAATCAAAGACAAGAATGTATAAAACAAATATATATACATTTGAAACGTTATACAGTTTTATTATATTATATATCATCATTACAGCCCCCTTCTTGCAGGAGAACAACTCAATTTATCTTCAGTTGTAGCCTGTATTTCTTTTAAACTACCTTGTTGTTGCCTCCCATGTGGCACTTCAGTCTAAGGCTTGTTTGGTAGCACCAAGCTGACCATTGTAATGCTATGCATTATGGCACTAGCTTGCATTGAACAAAAAATACAAAATACCATTATTATGTAACATAATTATAAATAAGTGTTAGAATTTCTTGTAGTTTCCCTGTAATTTTTTATGAAATTTGCATGCACACATACATTTTACTTTACTGGTGTGGAACATCAATCATCCACTTAAAAAGTGTATGTTCCTAATATAGTGCACCACTTTTATGGATACTTTGCTAAAAACTGTTACTACACAAGAAAAAGTGTACACATCTCAATAAGCACTACCGACAAGACATGATATTGTTTCTTTGTGCTATTCCACAATTTATTTTGTCCAAATAAAACTGTACTCTTACCTCATTCATCTTTGAATTTTATTGTCAAATGCCTTGAGTGTACAGCAACAATTACAATTTTGACATGTCAGTCCCAGTACTCATGGAGGGCACCGTAGGGCTCCACAATAGGCCTTTGGTCCAAGGCAGTGCCCTGTGTCTGACCATATCAGATGAGAGGACGTTGTATCAAGCCCAACCAGTGAGCTCAAATTGCCTCGTTGCCCATAGCAACACCTTACTCACTGCAAAACTCAATATTCATGATTAAGGTCAGACAAGCCAGTTATTAAACTCAATAATGAACTTCATCTCACTCTCCAGGAACCTGTTTCTTAACCTTTTTTTGTTCTAATGGAGCGAAAGACTAAATTACAACGATAGTCCTTCCAAGCTTGTAACGTTATTGTTATTAAACAATGACATATTTTTCTGAAATTGATCTAGAATCAAGTCACAATGGTTTCATAGTCGAATATTATGTGGCTAAAAACTGTCCGACAGGCTAAAGCACAGGCAAGAAACACTACCGCTCAGCAGTGATATGGAAAACGTGAACAGGACTCCAAAGGCCAGGAAGTGACTTAAACCTGCATTCTGGACACCCAGGGCTCTATAGTGCAACAGTTGTACTTGCATTTGAGACTAAAAATAGATGTGCGCAAATGGCAAAATCCAAGCAGGGGCATGCTTGTGCAGTAATTCACACACCAAAAAAAATACATTCCTGGTTGTAGTACATTGTTGTATTTATGCATTTACTTTCATTGATGTAAGTGTTCGAAGAACTACAAAACCCCTTACTTAACGAGCCAATCGTAGCCTAGTAAAACCGCCTAGGCTATATTAAGGGTCTGGAAAAGCTTGAGCCTTATAATAGGTACCAAGCTACTTTAGCTTGAGAGGATTTGTTGGCAGTGTTAACAATATGATAATTTGTGTCAGAGCATGAAATGAAGGTGGCAGTGTAACGAAAGGCTGAAGCCCACGTTAGCTAATTAGATTCCCAAAAATAGCCAAATGAAAATGTAAACATAGGTCGCACTTTTAGCGCAGGTGCATGTTCTGGCGCGTACTGTGACGTCGGCTGCTTAAACCTCCGTTTCGCTCAGTTTAAATGCAAACGGAGTTTTGCAAAATCTCCACTTTGGCCGGAGTTTTTTATTTTTTATCGTTTTCAAGGGCGAATTCTCTGTTTACGTGTAAACGAAGGGCACAAACGAAGGGAAATGTCTCAGTTTTTCAAAATAACCGTGTACGTGTAAACGGGGTCTTGAAACCAAACCGTGTCCACACTATCGACGTTGCACCCTTTTTAACAACACATTTTTCGCTTGTTGCTGCGCGGACAATTCTACCTGCACCCTCCATTGTTTTTTTTCACTGTTTATCTAACTTCCAGGTGTTTGTTTCTCACGTGTGTTTGTGTGCGTCACACAGTGGGCATGAAGTATAATATTGATTCTGCATTTGCAACTTAATCATTTCATTTGCTTTGATTCTTAAGGTTCAGTGTTGCTGATGAATATAGATTGTTGGCATATCAGTCAGTTACAATCAGTGGCGACTGGTGACTAAAAAATTTGCGAAGGACAGGTGGAAAACCCACCCATTGTGCCATTTTATTTAACACAATTTAGCTATTTGTCCATATCTACAGTTATTGTTTACTTTTACACAACACACTCTGATTTGAAAAGGACAAAAGTAGGATAAAAAATTTCGAAAAATGAAGTCTGTTGTGATTTTTATTTCAACCTCAATCATTTTTTATAGTCATTTTTTATTAGTAGATTTCACAAAGTGCTTATACAGACACCCGGCCTAAAAACCCCATAGAGCAAGCAACAATAGGCTGATGCACAGTGGCTAGGAAAATCTCCCTAGTAGGGTACAACCCTAAGAAGAAACTTAGAGAGGACTCTCAGGGGTGGTCAGTCATCTTTTGGCTGTGGCGGGTGATATTATAAGAATACATTTGTTTGTCCACAACTAATGTACATATTGTGTCACTAAATACAGGTGGCCTATTTTCAAAGCATTTTTGCAGCATTGCCATCAACTACACAATTCAGTGGACAAGAACACAGACAGGGGTCACCTAGGAGATGTCATGCTGGCTGGTTCTGGTCCAGTTGGCTTAGGCAGGGTCACCTAGGAGTTGTAATGCTGACTGGTTCTGTTTCTAGGTGTAATCCATGGAATCAGGCTGTCCTAAGTTTCAACATGACACCAGAAATGTTAGAACACAGCATTCCATGGAATGATAACCTCTCATAGTAGAATGCAGAATGTAACCAACCAACCAACTGTGTCCACTCCATATTATAATACTTCTAGAACAGCTATTTAACCAGAAGGTGGTAATTCTCCTGCATGTTATAATTACAATTGCTACTGTGAGGTTTTAGACAAGCCAGAGAGCACATTAGAAGTTTCAATATGGTCCGCTAAAATTGCCTCATAGCGTGATATCAAGTGCACCAACTCCCTGTAGTTGCACTTGTTAGCAGACTCCTGCCTCTCATCATGTCCTCTAAACGGTTGCTCTTGCATTCCAAGATGAGCTATCGCGTTGATTGGACGGATTAAAGCATCTCTGTTTCGTCTCACTTTAATGTTGTGGTTTGCTCTTTGCAAACGAGCTTCCTCATCAATTAACTTGTTTATGGGCACCCGACCAAAAAGCTTCTGTCTACTAATGGCGCCAATGTGTTCACAAAACACGTCATGTGTTTTAGTAGCCCGATCCAAAATCCCAAGGCAGACAAAATGTTAAACTTTGAAGAAGATTTAGGATTCCCCATCAGATGGCATGGCCAACAATACAGTTTGTTAGTTGTAGGACTGCCTGTTACTAGCCAAGAATATTTCTCATACCAGACCATTTTGAATTTTGAATTTATCTGGCGACCTTGAGCATTTATGGTAAATGTAATCTGTGAAGTTTGGTCTACGAGCAGTTTTGATCCTTACCTTCTCTGCATAATCCAAACTCTGGAATTGCTGCAACAACAAATAATCCACTAGTCTTTTCCATCCCACTCTCTGCGCCCAATGCAATGCCTCTCTGCCTCGCCACTAATGTCCTGACCAAAATCCGTATTAGCCATTGCCCTAGACCTGCCGAGCTGCACAAGCTAAAACTAGCTAGCTACTGAAAAAACAAGGCAAACGTAATGTTGAAAAATCACAAGTTAGTTCACAATGTGCACACTAGCTAGCTAATTCTCAATAAAAATATAAAAAGAATAAAACACTGTCCACAATTTGAGGTTATAATTCTCTTATGCTAAACACATTTGATATTGGCTTTACCATCAGGTCGTTGTACTAACGTACAACTTGATGGAGAATTGAAGATGTCATTTGGAACAAATCATTGGATGAACATGATGTCAATATTGTATTGTGGTAGTTGATTGGTAAGGGAGAGGGTTCCTCCAAGGCATCTTATGACATGTGTCTTGGACAATAAGAAACTACCATGAGAAGGTATGAAAAAATAGAAGTGTATTGAATTGATAATACAATGTCCCGCCCTGGAGGTAAAAGAGCCGATTACCTCCTCTCGCCTCCTCTAGTAGTCTACAGTACGTTATTTTCCAAACACTTCACCCGTCTGCCTGCAGATGTCACTGATTAAGCATTTAAGATATTTATTTCCAAAGAATAAATGAATAATGTTATATAATTATATAGAGATTTTGTAATATTTTATTCGAACCAATTACTATTTTTTTTTATTCTTAAACTACCTTTTCCCTTTAAAAAAAAATGAGGAGGAACAACCTGCCTTAATGGACGAGCCTCCACTGGTTACAATGTATCCTAGTGTTGATTTAGCCACTGTTAAAATAGACATTCTTTATCCCATCACAAACTGCAGGCTGCAACTTTAAAACCAATATATTAATTATATAACAGAGTCAACTTGATGTGACATCTGAGATAAGCAGAGAGCAAACAGCATCCACAGTCTGATTTGTACAATGCTATGAAAAACGTCTTGCGGCTGGAGCTGCACACTTTTACTAGGGTGTTTAACATTACAACTGGCTGTTTTCTGCCTCAGCCGAGGCAGTCTGAGAACACAGTGAACTGGAGGTTTAGCGGTGCCACTGCTGCCTTCGAACACACACACACTTACAGTACATACACAATCATACCTGGGCACACGTCAATATACCACACAGTTTCTCACTCCATCACACATGCTTACTTTGCCTGATGTGAAGTGGGGAATGCCCAGTGAAGCACATATGGCTCTTCCGGGAACTAGTGAGCCTGAGAGGAAAGAAAAAAGGAGACAATTGTGTGTGCTAGTGTGGGCACACTTGTATGTGGGCATGCTTATGCAGGCTAATAAGATGTGATGCACTATTGCTGTAATGAAACAGCTGTGGGGCGCTCTCGCGCACCTCTCTCTCTCTAGCTCTTTTATTATTAACACTTTCTCTCTGTCTTAACAACCTGTTATTCCTCAACGCACACATACAGAAGAAACATTGGTCGTGTTGCCATTTGACGCAGTGTACACTGCTAAACCACTGGCATATATACTCTGCTGAGTGACATTGGTGAACTGGCTGTTGTTGTTGTTGCATCATCAAACGAGGTGAAGTGTGAGGCACAATACGACTATTGAGTGGGAGAGAGAAGGGAGGCGAGACAAAGGGAGAAACCAGTAAAGTAGGGAAATGCAGCGATCTGCCCACTGGCGTTCAGATTTACTTTATCTTTCTCCCTCTGTGGCTCTATCTCTTTGGGTCTGCTCAATCGGTACATAGATATGTCATCTTTTGTCCCCCAGTTTCACTACTGAACCACTGCATTCAAACAGTGACATTGTCTCATGTCTTTATACCAAGAAAACTAGGTGCATTTTTGTCTACTAATAGTGTGGCCAAAAAATATTTTCTTAAAATAAAAGCCATCAAATTCATAGAGTGAATGTAACATTATTTGTGGTTAGTACCTAAAGACAACATAAAGGCATGACAATTTTTGTTTATTCTTATAAATGTCACCAAATCTCTATTTATTCTAATGTCAAAATATTCTTTAAATGTATTACTTAATGGTGGTTGGTGGGAGGGAAGTATTCTATGCAGCCAAGTGAAACTACTGCCCCTTTTACATCAACATTAGATTAAAACTTGCCAATGAGGAATTGGATATTATAAAATGGTTGGGGGTCTGCCTGGGCGGGACAAACATTGGATAAAACATTTAACTGACCATTTGCTCCACTATCAAGCCATTGTTTCATTTGCAACATCTCCATTTCCAAAGAAACTGATTTCATAACTTATTGTGAATCTTAAGCATGTTGCCTTCAATGCGGTTATCCCCAAATGATGGACAGGCCTGGTGCCTAAAAAAAATCACTGGCTACTCTAACAGCACCCGTATTTTTCTTACTTTTTCTTGTTCCAGATAAACTTAGTTGGAAGCTGCAGCCTTAGCAATTTTGACTATATTTACAATTGATTCATCCGTCAATTATAACTTTAATTCATAAATAAAATCCAAGGGGGAAAAACTGTATTTGATATAATAAAAATTTAGCAGAATAATTTGAAAAATACTGGTGTACAGAACACTTTTATTGTGCTGAGCATGATGCCAATATCAATGTTTTTTTAAGCTTCATCTCATGTAGAGAGAACTAATCAATAATGCAATTTATTTCCAATAATTTGCTTGGGACATTATTGTTTAATTTTTAAAAGTAACTGTAAGCCTTGTTTATCACAAAAGCACCATTTCCACTCGCCGGCCCACTCAACTGCCCCTCTCCCCTTACTGTACATCTAATTGGCCACTGTGACAGCAAACATGAAGCTACATCACAGAGACACATGTAGGAGTTTCAACCCAATGGTATTAACATGTTATAACCACTTTTAAATTGTGCTTGGTATTCCCTTGTCCCTAGTCCTCAACTATCTCTTGTATTATTTTAAGATTTAACACATGAAATATTGATGTGTATTTTTGTTTTGTCCTGGGAGACCCATGATCGATGTTGTTTTCATTATCAGTGAAATCCCTAGTGAATTATTTAAACTGAAAACAGGGAGGAGACAGTGGACCTAGCTGAGTTATAATTATGTTTTTCATATTCTGCAAGACATGGTTAATTGCTTTGGGGGGGTTTGAAAATACATATGAGTAGTTTTATTTTGGAGACTGGTCTTTTTTGAGCACAGAAAGCCTTAAATTGCTGTGTGTGAGAGAGATCCATTGCCCCATGCAGGCCCTAAGTGTGTTAATGAGTGCCTTCTATGGACATGCTGGATAACGCTGGTGGCAGTAAACTCACTCACTCACTCACTCACTCACTCACTCACTCACTCACTCACTCACTCACTCACTCACTCACTCACTCACTCACTCACTCACACAACCCGATCCAGTGCTCTGCTCCAGCGGTGCAGAACAGCCTGCCCTGCCTGCTCGCCTCCGTTTCTTCTCCCTACATCCACTCTCATCCCACCGTCAGCTCCTTTTCTCTCCTGATCCTTTTCTCTTCCCTCTCTTATCGGCCTTCCTCCACCCTCCATTCCATCATTCCCTCAATCCGTCTTCTTCCTTCTCTCCTCCCTCCATTCTCTGCTGAAAATCCAGGAGATATCCCTGCTACCACACCCCGGAACCGGCTCTCTCTTGTTGCCATGGCAACCTGCATCTACCATGTGAGCACCACCCAAATAAACAGGCCTCACGTTTCAAGAGCCACGTTGCCTGGCCCATGTGCATCTACGTGTTTACCTTTTTTCTTTTATTTTTTTTTACCTTGTAGCATCCATCTACTTAGACGCCTCTCAATCAGCCATATTTTTTCTCACAGCCTCTAGCGATGGTTCGCTAATGACTATAATGTTCCTATTGGCTCCATTAAATACCTTGCTCCAGGACTAAGAGCGGGAGACAAACAGGTTGCTTGTTTGACTGAGCTGTGTGTTGCTCTTTTCCACTCCCATTTTCACACTAATTCTCCAGCAAGCATCCCAAAGACAGGAGAGAAAATAAAATGGCTGCCTATACATGGGTTTGGTACGTTTGCCCAGAGCCTACGTTTGACTGTTGAGCTCTCTTGCTGTTTTCCAATTTCTCTGCTCTCTGCTGTGATTATTGACAGTACTCACCTCCAACTGCTTCCGCTTGCTTCTGTTTCTGTGTTAAATGTTGTTTTTGTTTCTACTCCCATATTAAATGTTCTGGGTGTTTCGGCTCCAATGTAATGGTTTAGTCTGTTTCTGCACTCATTAAAAGTTCAGGTATCTGCTTCTATGTGAAATGTTATAGTTGTTTCTACTCACATCTGACATTGTGGTTATCTGTGTTCCCATGTAAAATTGTAGGTTTTTCTCTGCTCCTAAGATAAACTCTGTTCTGCTTTAGTGTATTGCATGCATGCAATAACCCTTTTGTCATCCAACACCATGAAGAAAAAAAGAACATGCATTTTGCAGGATGGGGAGTTGGATGGTAAGAAAAGCCCAAAAAATCCCCAAAAATCAATAGACCGCAGGGATTTTTGCAGTTCCTAGAACATAACGTTCCTATAACCCTTTTTTTCTTGTGTTCCGATAGAAGAAATTGCGGGATTATTTAGTTCATTTAGTTCCTCGCACCGCCATTCCTATAACCTTTTCAGCTCCTACTCCAGAGCAGGGTCTTTCCCTTTTCCTAGGTCTACGTTAATTGGTCCAATTGGCCGGTCGCTTCGTTTGTCTGTTGCTTTTGTGTTTCTGTGTTAAGTAGCTACTCAATTTCTATGACTCCAGCCTAGTTTTTAAATGCCGGGGTTCGAACTCCGTAGGACATTATCAACACAACATTATCATTTTTAAATTGTATTGGATGTCGTTTTCAGCCTCGTAATCTGAACGAACAGCAAGCCGCTGAAGGAACCAGGAAAACAACCAGATCATCCGCATAGACATAAGATGATTTACACACTTATCTCCAATCATACACCCAGTGTTACAAACATTAAACTGTGAAATGTTGTTGTATGTGGCGCTATGCTAAAGTCTAGTGACAATGCTATAAAAGCCTGTTGCGGTGCTTGCGTCACTCTCTTACCCCTCCTACCAGTTTCTATGGCCATTTGACCAGTGCAAATGCAAATAGCAAAACCGGTTTTGGGGGAGAGTAGTTAGTAGAACAGTTTAGAAGTGGACTGTTCCTATAACTATGTTCCTGAAAGCAGCTAATGTGACAGAATTGCAGGCCTTGTTGGCCTCTTGGGGTCACCAGGTTTTTGAAAAGCACCATCAGATGCCACAACCACAGCCTCTTTGGAAGGGTTGCCAGAAAATAGCCCTTTCTCACCACAAGACACAGATGCAAGTGATTGGAGTTTGCCAAACATAATTTAAATTTAGGGTTGGGCGATGTCTACTAATTTGGCATCGGACGATGTCTACCGTGAAACATCATGATGGATGAGGAAATCGGGGGGCAGAGCTATACATTTTATGAACTTAAAAAAACTGAATGAGTGCTTATAATTATGGAACCTTGATTTTGGTGAAATTTCTATTGTGTTAAATAATTATATGGTTTTGGTTGGTTCCATTGTAACATTAAAGTACAGTGTTTCTCACAGGTTGGTATTTTGAGTTTAGGTATATTTATTGTTTATAATCTTTACAGTATTTGTGCATTGCCAGTCAGGGGTGCCAGTAAGTTTGGAGCCCATTTGCATGTGAATTAGAGGCTCAAAGTCATCACATTAGACAGCAAGTGAAATGTTGTTGATAGAATTATTGCAGTATTATTATTTTCTAAACAACTTCAAAGAATTTCCTGGCCCATCCACATAGGGAACTGTTTCAGGTTTCTAGAAGAACCTTCCATCAACTTGTGACAGTCATACTAAGGACAATGAAAAGGAGTGTTCAAAAGCCCTACACAGCAGTAAACCATCTATAAAGTCGTGTGTGCTCGCGTGCTCACTTTATAGTACGGTATGTTGGTGTGCATGTGTGTAAAAATGTGGGCGTCTGCACTTCTGAAAGTGGGTTTATCTCTGCATACTTAACAGTGCCCCAGAACAGATGGCTGCTTCCCAAAATATTCAGCTAAAAAGCTTTTTTCACTTATCAACAACGAGAGGGAGAGAGAGCAGTTGGAGACTGACACTAGAGTTTTAGCTATCGGCATTACGTATCAATCTCTTTAATTGGCAGACGTTTCACTGGATAAAATGCAGCATAGACATTAGAGTACCTTACACAATTTGGGTACAATCCCTATGTGTTATGTTTTGTTTTAGGATGCAATGCTTTGTTGCGAAAGACATGTTGGAACTGCCATTGTCTCCAACAATTTTCAAAAACGTACGTAAAATATAAAGTATTTGTTGCTATTTTCCTTATTATTTCAAATGAATCAACAATGTAGAGTTCAGGACAATATAATTAGACAGAAAATACCAACATACACAGCTCTCTCCCCTGCTCTATTTGACAGCTCTCAGTCCCCAACACCCTCTTTCTCGCTGGCCTCATTGTGGTTCACTTTAGATTTGACTGATTTGACAAGGTTTGCCACAAGCCCTGAATGCCACCCTTATTCCCTACAGGGTTGTGTTAAAAATACTTCACTATGGAGGAGTAGGGAGTCAGTTGGTACTTTATTTTTTTAAGACTTCAAAGAACGGTGCTGTGTGTTCTCCTGGCTGGTTGACGCAGGGTAAAACTAGATGCATTTTCCTTTATCCCAACGTCATACCTATTCACTGACAATGGTTATTATTATTCCTCCTCAACTCACATTTGACAGGATTCAGGGCAGGCTTTGAGGTCAAACTGTTCCTCTTAAGTTTTATAAAAACACACATTTTCAAATGGGTGCACTATAAGTCAATGTTGATTCAATGTTGACTGTCCATTTACATGAAGAAGCATGTTTTGAACAATGTCTTCAAGCCAAGTTGATGTTTTCTTTTTCTCAGAATTAACAAAGTATGGCTTGGTGAGATTCTGTCAAACCAGATTATGAATTAACTCTGACTTTACTATTCCAGAAGGAATACTCTACATGGCCATTGTGTAGTGATGGGCATTCAAGGCTGTATTACTGTTCTTCAAGCAGCAGGATTAGGCTGTCAAAACCAGTGATTGAGTACTTGAGTCCTGTACTCGAGTCTGACCTGAGTCGATATTCTCTGGACTCGTGACTTGACTTGGACTCGCGCACTAATGACTTGTACTTGGACGCAAGGATATATAAAATCGGACTCGAGCATTCATGAAAAGGGACTCGGACGTTGGATGAAGTTTCTGTATACTTTCTACTTTTATGTGTAATAGGTTATAGTACATTTATATAAGATGTTACACTTTTCCTGTTTCGGGTTACAAGACCGGCCGGGAAACAGCTGGGGAGACCTCCAGGGCTGATGTTCTTCTGTGGGTAACACCCTTCACTTCATTGTGAAATGCTTCCACTTGTTTTATTGTTAACTGTTAACTCACTTTACATCGTTTTTGCAATCTCTTTTTCCCTCACAGCCACACATACGCCTCTCAGTTGGAGCTCTCCTTGCTTGACAGCACATTTACCAACGTCACTCACTTAAAGGTGTAGGAATTTCTCCCATCTAGCGGTGAAATTGTATTTTGCATTCAAATGAATAATGCACTTTTTCAAATGTGTGTTGCAACTAAGGTAGCCGTTATGTACCAAGAAGCTATGACAACACGTCTTCCAATAGCGCTTCATCAAGTTATTTTGGGTGATGAGGTTCGTTATTTCAAACAAAATGCAAACTGCATTGGATCATTAATGTGTAACATTAATTAACATTAACATTAAGCATTAATGTATAAGTAGTTACTCCTCGAGCAAGATAGTGAATTATGTTTCCATATTTATGTTCATTGTGCGGTCACAGTACAGTGTATATGATAAATAACAGTAAATGTCAGTTAACATAAAACTTGAAGTAGCCTTCGGTGTGCAAGCAATGCAAGATCAATTGTATGCTCTATCAAAATGGATTCTGATCAAACATCTTGGCTACAACACGTCTTACAACCTTCTTTTTAGCACCTTTTCCACTTTCCACTTAACTCAATAGCCAACCCATCCCCCATTCGCGAGAGGGGGTTGTCGTCAACACACCTAGGTTTACATTCAGGAGAACTTGTAGCATGAATAAGGAAAAAAGAAATTTCCCTTGAGACAAATTATATTACAACTTGATTGCAGGCGTAAGACCATCATGAAAAGTAGGCTACTGATGTAGGTAACTAAAGGGCATGAAATGCAACCCTTATTTCATCAAACATGCAGTAGCCTATGCTGCTATTTACCAATGAGCCTGTTTAGCTTTTAACTATACATGTTCTACTGTTATGCTGCCTATATAATGAATTACACAAGCAAGCAATTTTTTGGCAAAGAGGATTCCTTCTCCTGTGGCTCGGCAGAAATATGGTCCTCCATTATGAACTAAAGTGCAGTGCAGGCTTTCAAAATTGCCGGGACAGTGACAAGCGCCTCTCACTGATCTCCTTCTTTGTTTCAGCTGGTTTCAGTCACATGTTGATGGCTGTGAACAAAAACGCGTTGTGGATTAGCTAGACAGGTAGGTTAGTGCTTTATGTCCGTCTCTGTGATTATAGTTTTTACAAAATGGTGGAACGACATGGAAGCCTCGAATGCTGGTATTGGCGACATCGACTCGGACTCTTCTTTAGTGACTCAGACTCGAACACAGGAGATTCGAGACTCGACTTGAACTCGGTAGTTTGTGACTCGACTACAACATTGGTCAACACAAACTCAGAACTTACTTTGCAAAATAAAAGCTGTCAATTATATTTGATACATTGCAATGCATTAAAAAAATTTAATGATGGGTATTCAAGACTTTATTTTGTTTCTTTTAGCACTAATTTATGTTGTGCTTGCAGCAGTTACATTTATTATTTCCGAAAGTGCATTGCAATGTGTCCAATATCAGTGTCAGCTTTTTATTTTGCGAATTAAATTCTGAGTTTGTGTTGACAGCTTGATCTTGCTGCTTGAAAAACAGTAATGAAGCCTTGAATGCCCATCACTACCATCGTGGCTATCAGAAACCTTAGTAACGAGTGCTCTGCAAATCTTCCACCTGGTGAGTTCAGACTGTCATTCTTTTTGTCAATGAAACTCAAATAGTTTTGATACATCAAAAGATTTTTGTCATATTTCCCAATTAATTATGTATTTGACTTTAGCCATTACACAGCCAAAGTACCATGTGCGGTTTCTGGTAAACTGTGTTTATTATGTTGTTACAGGAAAATACCTGTAAGAGTTGTTTGGAATATCATTTATGTCAAGACCTGTAAGAAAAGTGTACCTCAGATTAAAGAGATTTTTGTAAGGACTGACAGAAGGCTATAATTTGTTTACTGCAAGTACTAATCAAACTGTCATTAGTAATCTAGATATTCAGACACATGTCCACTTTAAACAACATTTGGACCACTGCAGTTTTGATAAACTACTACACCTGAACATTTGGATAGCCTTAACACAGAACAGAGATTGGCAGTGTTTCTGTTACATGTATTTGAAATGTGTTTGTTTTCTTCTTTTAATATGCACTTGCTTAATAGGAAAGGTTCACTTAAAAGTGAGGTATGCTATGTATCAAGAATACTGCAATGGGACCCTAAATAGTGAACCTTTACTTTAATGGGAACTAGTTATGTTTAGGGAATCCTGAAGTTAATAAATATCTTCTGGAATACCCACCGTTTATTTTGATCTGCTATTAAAACCAACAGAAACAAAGCCAGGGTTTTTAATACAGCTTCTGTGTGAGTAGTGTTAGCTGGTGTCCTGTCTCGGTTCTCCCGACACACACGCCTGCAGAACCAGTTTGGCCAGGTTGCCTCTGTCCTACCTGTCAACACAGCTTTTTTTCTAGGCTTGAATGGCACCAAATTTAAGAAGCAGATTAGCCCTGTCCAGAACCATTGTCTTCTACCTGTAAGAAAGAGCCTTGACTTGTGTTTGAACTTTCCATTCTCTCCTGGGTCCTGTTATCCCATTCACACACTGATGAAGGGGTGTGTATTTTGTGTATCCGCCCTTTGACATCTAGTCATACACAACCCACAGGTACACAAATTACAATGTTATGAATAATACAAAATGTTGAATGAAAAAAGAGAAATTTCTAGTGATAACTTTAATGTCATCTTAGAATTAATATTAAAATATGTCATTAGAGCACCGGTGTATATAGCTCTAACTGCAATTCAATAAAGTAAAACTGAATAAATGCATACTCAGGAGATTCCATGCTCTGGTCGTCATTTTGCTTTCATGTTATATTTTGGGATGTAAAAATAAAAGTTTAGAACAAATCCTGATGTTTATAGGGTGTATTTTGCGCAACTAGTAACATGTTGTACTTAAACCACAATCATTTACATGCAGCCTTACCATCTATCTTGAGCTACACTCTGTTTTTCACCTCACACATGACAAGTAAAATACAAAAAGCACTGTCGAATCGAATTGTACTCAAATGATTCAACAGTTTTTTCTACGTGACATTGCATTTCAACATGTCTCTTGGGCATAAGCTCGTGGGAGATCTGTTCAAGCTGCATCGACCACGCGCACCACACGGAGCATGTGAGTGCGCGCACCAGTGAGTGAGAGCGGACACTGAAGAGCACAGCGCTCACCCAGTTTGCATCTGGAGAGACTGCTTTATTTCATCAGTTTGACTGGCTTCTTTACCGCTGCTTTGCAGGCATTTCCTCGTAAGTAAACAACAACCAGAGACTATACTGTGCAGTCAGATTGAGGCAAAGTCAGTTTATTACAGGCTATACTGTCATTGTTACGCAGTAAAGCATGTATGCCTTTTAATATGCCAGGCTGTTGACATGTATTCAGTGAATGTCAGATGAGGATTTTTTACATTGCTCCCAAAACCATAGTCATATGTATTTAAGAAGGACACATGGGCTGCTCAAAATTCTGGTCCATATATTTTCCATATGTGAACTATACCATGAGATGTGATGTATTGTCTTAACAACATTGGAATGTAGTATAAGCAAAATGTATGCCTATAGTGGAACAGTTCACTGTAGTGGAACAAGGCACGCTTCAATTGTGGTACTGTCAACGTTGGCTGTAAATCAGTTATTGTTTGGATGCTTGCTGCAACCCTGAGCTGCTGTTGCTGCCTACTTCCTCACTTCTTTCTTCTTCATTTCTCTCCCTGTCCATGGCTCTATTAACCTGGTCTCAACCGTTGAGATAACAATTTGCTTTAACAATGATTTCTTTCTTGATGATTACTGTGCTTCCTCTCTTGTTCTATTTGTCTCCCTCTTCCCCCTGTTGCGGTTGTTCTAGCGGTTGTTCTTAAGTGGTGTCAGGCTGGTTTCCACTATTGTGAATGGGATTGAAGTTTTGTTTCAGTCAAAAGGGACCAGTCAGCTGGGTGATATGGCAAAAAACAATATTGCAATTGTTTTTATTTTTTGAGCAGGGTATGTGGTGATATTTATCGATATGGAATGCATATCGATAAATATCACCATTATACCCTGCTCAAAAAAATAAGGGAATTTTCAAACGACGCATTGGGTCTCAATGACCGAAATGTATATATTAAAAATCTAAATGTTTACTACATTGTGTAATTAATTGAGAACAAAGTATGTAACAATGGTCAGTGGAAACGCAAATTACCAATCCGATTGAGGGCTGGATTCAAACTCTTTGAAATCGCAGGCTTTTTCAATGTGTGAATTTTATAACGGCAACTCATAATGACTCAGTAGTGTGTATGGCCCCACATGCCTATATGTACTCCTGACAATGTCTGTTAAGACTAGTGAAAGACAAAGCAAACTTTCAGCACGTATGGATGTGCCATCTTGGAGACGCTGGACTACCTGTGCAACCTGAATGGGCTGCAGGTACCCCCTCATGCTACCAGTAGTGACAAGTACACTAGCATAATGCAAAACTGAAGAAGGTAATTTTGTTATTGATTAGTTGCCCAAATGTGATTTAACTTTTGGGGGTACTTGAGTGTCACAACAACAAAGAAAGATTATCATCAATATCGATTTTTTATCGATTTTATCTCCCAGTCTTAGCTGAATGCATGTCATTTGTCAACTCTTCAAGTTCTACAACTCTTCAAGTTGTCCTATTCATTAGACCCCCCCCTGTCAGGGTTACCTTCCTCTGTTAATTACACTGCTGCTTTTTCATTTGGTTTGGAATCAGGCTAGACTACCATGCAGTCATCAAATTATTATTTTTTTGGGGGGGGGGAAGGTCAGCCTCAGCATTTGACAACAGGGTTGTCATTGTTCGAAATTGTGCATCATTTCCAATCCCACTTTTTTTGTTTTTTATTATTGCTTTCTACATTTTACACCCGTCCTAACCTTTACCTAACCGTGACCAAATGTTGAGACCAATTACATTGTGCCATTTTAATATTTATCTCTAGCTTATACATTTTGTGTTA
>JACXGM010022516.1:0-16669 GCA_016801145.1 Umbra pygmaea | reverse complement strand
AAACACAACTGTAGTATCCAGACTAGGGGATCAATTACTTCCACTTGTTAAACACAACTGTAGTATCCAGACTAGGGGATCAATTACTTCCACTTGTTAAACACAACTGTAGTATCCAGACTAGGGGATCAATTACTTCCACTTGTTAAACACAACTGTAGTATCCAGACTAGGGGATCAATTACTTCCACTTGTTAAATACTACTATAGTATCCAGACTAGGGGATCAATTACTTCCATTTACAGCATCCGGATTAAGGGAATGTAAACTCTGCTGCTCAGTCATTCATGATATTGAGAATGCCACAAATACTAATTTTCAAATGGTCTGCTGCCTCACTGTTGATGATGGGAATATGCATATACTCCAGAATGAGTTAGAATAACAGACTGGAAGTTTGCACCACCAGTGCAGTGCTTGCTCAGGAATGGCAGCAGGCTAGTGTGAGTGCATCTGCACGCACAGTGAGGCAAAGACTTTTGGAGGAAGGCCGGGTGTCAAGAAGGGCAGCAAAGAAGCTACTTCTCTCCAGGAAAAACTTCAGGCACAGACTGATATTCTGCAAAAGGTACAGGGATTGGACTGGGGTAAAGTCATTTTCCCTGATGATCTCCTTTCTGTTTGTTTGGGCCATCCGTAAAACACCTTGTCTGGAGAAGACAAGGTGAGCGCTACAATCAGTCCTGTGTCATGCCAACAGTAAAGCATCCTGAGACCATTCTTGTGTGGGGTTGTTTCTCAGTCAAAAAAAAGTGGGCTCACTAACAATTTTGCCTATACTGCAAATATTGACTCTTTGCATAAACTTCATGTAATTGTCAATAAAAGCTTTTGACACTCATGGAATGCTTGTAATTATATTTCAGTATACCATAGTAATTACTGACAAAGAGATCTAAAAACACTGAAGCAGCTAACTTTGTGGAGACTAATACTGGTGTTATTCTCAGAACATTTCAAGATCAAACTGATCTTAAGGCTTTGTTGAAGTCTGAGGTTTCAAGCACTGAATCATTAGCTTGTGATAAAGCACTGTCTGACTATTTTATTTTGTACTGAAATGTATTGCTCTAATTCATGAACAGCACTTTCAATCATCTCCAAACATTTCTCACTACAAAAAACATAGGGGACACAAGGCTGCATGGACACTGAGTACACTGTGGGCACAGTGCTTGTTTTGGTCATGTTACATTCACCCACGTTCTACTTAGATGTGGTGAATGGCTCAATGGAACTTGACAAAAACAATGGAAATGGCACAGTCTTGCTAGAAAAAGACTCTGAAAACACAACCTCCCAGACAAACTATGATACACTTTTGCATGTTTACTCCACATTATTAGTGTAGTGTACATCACGTTATGTTTAGGTAAAAACTGGGAGCACAATTCTTGTTTGGATGTCAGCAATAATATGTTCATGTTATCATCGTCACTAATAAATGGTATTACAATTAAAAATGACCACCGATTTTTATATGCTAGCTGTGTCCAGCTTATACAAACAGGAAGTAGCATTTAGAAGGTACTTTTCTTCAACAGAAAATGCAGTTTTGTAAATGTTATGCAGTGAACACTGCCAAAAAAAAACTATATTACAATAACTCATAATGGATTTGATAAATATATCCACATTTTACAGCGATGCATATTTATGCAGGGTGTGCACATGTCTACTCTGTACCTGATAGCAATCATGTTAATTTACCACCATTTCCTGGTTATCACAGAAAATATCAGGGGAAAGAGTGAATGTCAAATAAAAAGTAAACGATACAGTGCTACATCTTTATTCAGAAAGCTGGCAGTATGTCCTGACTTGTGGCCAGATACACACTCAATCCAAATACTACCAGTGCAGGGTCACTGTGACTCAATTTGAAACAAACCTTTGGACCTTCTGATTGGAGAAAATACTAGAAGCTTCCAACTGAAGGTGGTTTTTGTAGATGTACCACACTCTAGGTGTCATTTTGTCTAAACAGTAGTGTGACTCACCACAACGGTGACTCCGTCATGCACCAGGGAAAGTGATGCATACAGGCTGGTGGAGTACTTGCCCACATAGAGTGTGGCCCTGGGGAAACAACACAAGGGCAAGAACGGCCTGACATTGGTTAATATTTGTATGAAACGCTATCAACACAAAAATGTACAACCTAGCTAACAACGAAAAATACCTCGAGAAATAACAGTTACCAAACTCGTTCTCAAGACTGGATTGTCCAAGGAATATCAAGGGCTTAATCAGAACTGGGAAAAAATGCTTTTGAATATTTTTCCTTAGAGTCATGGAATGCTATTCAGACACCTAACGCTTAGTAAACTGGTGTCTTGCAGATAGTTAAAATCTCTGATTTATTGTTCATTGTGATTGTTTTTCTTAACGTTTTTATTTAATATTTCTATTTTTCCATACGTTTATTGTTGTAATACAGACTCAGTTGATTTTCTCAGTATAAGTAAATGAACAATAGGCTCATATTTCAACAGCTTTGAATAGTTTAAAAAACTCAACCCTTCAGCTATCTTTACACAGGCCAACTAATGCCTTCTTACTTACAGTAAATAGCACTTCCAAAGAAATCACCCAGTGAAACTTTTATTTCTTGGTTCTATAAAAAGCTAGGGTTAAATAGAAGAAATTTATTGTGAAAGCATGACTGAAACTTCCATCTGTGCTCCGTTAGAATCAATCCATGATGAGAAATAACATAAAGTTCTGGTTACATCAGTACTGGCTTGTGAAATCGTCATAGCAGACAGACAAACAAGCATACAAACATACTAAGTACATATTAAATATAGACAGACTGATCAAACCCTGTTCTCAGGATTGACAAAAGAAAACCTTGGCATCTTGCAACACTAAAACATACTGAACACACACAAATATTTTTCGATCGGGCACATCTTCACAAAATAAACACCTTCAAGGAAAAAAATCAAACCAAAAGTTATTGAAACGCTTGTGTTTTTTGAGGATTCATTGTCATAATGAATCTACAAAAAACACAAGCGTTTCAATTTGTGAAACAGTCTGTGAGCCTTGTGAGAATCTGCTGGGAATTGGCCCGGCTGGCTGAGTACAGAATGTACCAGACGGTCATCAATCAACACTGTTTAGAAGACAGGTCTTCTGTTCCTAACCAATCAGGACAAAACCTACGATATGCAAATTTGCATAACTAAAATGTTTAGGTCCTGCAAACTTCAATTCCAGTTCATACGGAAGATTTGCACAAAAGTTTAAGCTATAATGTAGGTCCGGTTGTACACTGAAATATACCAAATACAAGTATCGTCCTTGCAATCCAACGTTCGTATGCTTTTGTTTTTATAAATTAAAACAAAATCATCATTGTGGCATAGCTGTAAAATAAATGATTGTTACAGAGGCAGAACGCAAGGTATGAAAGCAAAAAATTTTACGGACAGGTGGTTCCACATGCGGGTTTGTGTGTCTGGCCTAATTACAACCCCACCAAAGTGAATCAAGAGCAGAAGGGTGACTATTTATTCCATTTTACTAAGCCCTATAGCTCCAAGTCTGTGTAGCCAGAAGGCTCATGTTTCATAAAATGTATGGTTTAGAAAATCCAGTATCATCTCTCACAGTGCCCATTGCTATCCAACAAAGGGAACATTTGCAAGTGTGGCCTTTACTTACATGAGCTTGTTTTCTGGCTTCTTCTCCTTTGGGAAGGGATATTTCCACTGTGTTATGCGGCCCACCTCGCCGGACATGAAGGTGAGGTAGCGCAGCGTTTCCACGGCAACGTTGGTGTGAGCCACCTTCCGCAGACCCTCTCGCTGCCAGATGTACATGGCCACCACAGGGGAATTGTAGTTCTGGACCCACTGGACGTCACCTGACTCGCTGTCCACCGTCACCACCAGCCCGTCACCGTTGGAGACGAAGTGGGCCATCTCTACAGGAACATGGGAAAGACGGGATCTTAAAAACAGCCCTTATAAAGCAAGTCAGTGTTATTTTGTGATTGATCACACAATGAAGAAATCGTCATATGTATTGAATATAGGGTGTCAACATGAGTAGGATTTTATGTACATAAACACCTTTGGTATACATAAATATATTTAATCGTGGTTTCTTTTAATCTATTAAAATGTGAGTAATATGCTGTTGATTACAACAGTAGAACATCTTCTCATTGTATCTTCATACATGAGATGTGATCACTGTTGAAGGGCTTATCTAAAACCATCTCCTCCACACGTCCAGTAATCTGGATCGAAGAAAACCTGTCTTACTGTATTTGGTGTCTTCGTCGGGCAGCGTGGAGGCATAGTCAAAGTAGGTGGCGTTCCAGCGGAGCTCTCTGCTTTTCGTGTCATACATAGTGATGGTGTACTCTGTGGGGGCAGAAAGGCACAAACTGATCACCACATAGTGTACACTACTGAATCAACCTAGGAAGTACAATATTATCATTCTATGCTTCACATGGGATTTCTCTCCAAGGCTGATGTGCTATTTTGGGGGGGCAATTTATGTAGCGCTTTATTCATAAGGCTCTTCTCACTCTCCATTGCCCCAAGTTGATGTGCTGGAGACAAACTTTCACACATCACCCACTCAGTTTATATTCAGCCTCTGGCGGAAATTGTGAAATTTCACCATTGATTTTGACAATATGACTGTTCATGCAAACCATCTGACTGTTATGTAAAGATAGTGATCATATGAAGCCATTAATTATCACATAGTTGTTTGGCTCTTTTGTAAATCATACTGATAACAGAAATCACACAAATGGCCCTGATCAAAAGTTTACATACCCTTAAATGTTTGTTACAGACACATAAGTTGACACACACAGACTACAATGGCAATTAAAGGTTAATTTACCACACCTGTGGCATTTTAAATTGCAATTAGTGTCCGTGTATAAATAGTCAATGAGTTTATTAGCTCTCACTTGTATGCACTGAGCAGGCTAGATACTGAGCCATGGGGAGCAGAAAAGAAATGTCAAAACACCTGCGTAATAAGGTACTGGAACTGCGTAAAGTTGGAAATGGATATAAAAAGACATCCAATGCCTTGCAAATGCCAGTCAGTACTGTTCAAACACTTATTAAGAAGTGGAAGAGTCAGGGAACTCTTAATTCCAAGCCCAGGTATACCAAGAAAGATGTCAGCCAAATTTGCCAGAAGAATTGTTTGGGATACAAAGAAAAACCCACAGGTAAAATTGGGAGACGTACTGGCTGCTCTGGAAAAAGACAGTGTGGTTGTTTCAAAGAGCACAATATGACAAACCTAGAACAAATAATTTACTGCATGGTTGAGTTGCCAGTATGAAGCCTTTACTGTGCCAGTGCCAAATAAAAGCCTGGTTACAATATGCCCGACACGACTCACAGCTTCCGGCACACGGTAATTTGGAGTGACGAGATCAAAATAGAGCTTTATGGTCACAACCATACACGCTACGTTTGGAGATGGGTCAACAAGGCCTATAGTGCAAAGGATACCATCCCCACTGTGAAGCATGGTGGTGGCTCACTGATGTTTTGGGGGTGTGTGAGCTCTAAAGGCACTGGCAACCTTGTGAAAATTGATGGCAAGATGTAGCATGTTTACAGACAATACTGGCAGAAAATTTGCATTCTTTTGCACAGAAGCTGTGCATGGGATGCTCTTGGACTTTCCGGCATGAAAATGACCCTAAGCACAAGGCCAAGTTGACGCTCCAGCGGTAACAGCAGAAAAAGGTGTAGGTTCACATTCTCCTGACCTTAATATCATCGGGCCACTCTGGGGAGATCTCAAACGTGCAGTTCATGCAAGATGACAAAAGACTTCGTATGACCTGGAGGCATTTTGCCAAGACGAATGGGCAGCTATCAACAACTATCAAAGGACTGCACGCTGTCATTGCTGCTAAAGGGGGCAATTCACTGTATTGAGAACTGAGGGTATGCAGGGCCAGCACGGGTCATAATTATTTTCTTTGTTGCCGTTTTGTTTTATGGTTCTGCCATTCTGTTATGACCTACAGTTGAATATGACTCCTGTGAGAAATAAAACAAATTCAGTTTGTGTAATCACTATAAAGCTCAGCTTTATTTCATTTAAACCTATATTTTTTGGTGTTTACTGAATTATGTTTGGAAACAAGATACATAGAGAAAGTGAAAGATGTGTTGACCAGAGGTGTCCAAGTTCAATAACATATAATGTGTTTTGGTCTGGCAAGTTTGAATTGTCATCTGAAACGTGCGCTAAGATGAAATGGTTTTGAGAAACACAGCCAAACAATAGCAGTGCACGCTTCGTTTAGAATGTGAGTGGTTGTCCAGCATCCCATACCAATCTGGCTGTGCCAAGAGTGCGTGTGTGTGTGTGAGTCAATCTGGACACTGGTCATTGTGCTGTATGTTAGATAGGATGGTTTGCTAGTCAGGGACTAAATTGTTAGGAATACATCTAGGAAAACTGGTTAAATCAACTGATATTGAACATGTTTTTTTGGCTTGCGTTGCATATTGATGTTCAACTACCGTACTTTGTTGATTTAACTTGATAACTGTTGTGAACTCAACATTCAATCGGTTCTTTTTTCTGCACTATTTGTATTAAGTGATTACATACAGCTCTGGAAAAACTAAGAGACCACTGTAAAAAGAAAGTTCCTCTGGTTTTACAGTTGATAGTTATGTGTTTTGGTAAAATTAACATTTTTGTTTCATTCCATAAACTACTGACATCATTGTACACAAATTCTAAATAAAAAGATTGTCATTCTGTCACAACCAGCTCAGTGTGGGCTGGCGCACATGAACTAAGATTGGACTCCTTATACATGTTTAGTTTAATTCTAGGTATTTTGTGTTATCTTCAATTTTCTTTTTATGTGTCAAATGCATTGCATTGTAGTTTTTTGTTAAAATGTGTAAATGTCCCTTTAAGGGTTTGTTACGCCTCTAGTTTGGGTTGTTGCTACGATAGGGTTTAAGGTTAGGGTAGGCAGTTATCTTGTTGATCTGTTTGATTAATGATCATGTACAGCCGTGTTCTATTAGTTAGGTTAGCTTTTTGTACATAAGCAGCCCAGACTAGAGAGAGGTAACAGGCATTGTTGATCTGAATCACGTTACGGATTATTATTCAGTTACGCAGTGTTTTGAGAAGTTATCCGGGAGCTGCAAACACGCGAGTTGTTAATGCAAATGGTTAGAGTTTGTAAGTTTAGGTGTACGCTCTGTACTTGCATGTTATCACAGTGTCCGTGCCACTGAAAGAGCATGTAGCTAATCAAGTATATCCGTGTGCACTCGCTTTATTCTGTTTGACCTGCAACTTCAATGAATGTATGTTCCCGAAATGTCTATATTAAACAACAAACAACCACCATTGACCTGCTTGAGTCTCCCTCTCTCTTCACCACTACACCATGAATCGTGACACATTCAGAGCATTTATTTGCAAAAAATGACAACTGGTGAAAATAACAAAAAAGGTGCAGTGATGACAGACCTTATGGGAGTCAAGCAACACCCATCCCTTCAGGTCATCTATGAGCAGTTGTTATTGGACAGGCCCAGAAGAGTTTCTGACCCATCACATATCCTCCACTCAGATTATCAGCTCCTCCCCTCTGGTAGAAGATTTAGGGATCCTAAGTGCAGACTGAATAAATATAAAAACGAATTTGTTCCCGCATCAATCAAGGCTTTCAATGTTATGAAGTTATGCTCTAGACCAAGCGGGAATATAATATGCTGTTGCATCATCTTGTGTTTGTGTTGTTTATTTTTTTTATGGATATGTATCTTTATGGAAGGTGCTGGATATGACTCTGTTATGGGATACTGTGTGTTCTTGGGAAGGATTTACTACAGCATGGAGTACAAGACAAATTTCCTGTCAGGGACAATAAAGTTGTTTCATATCATATCATTGAAGCAGTGTCATCCCTCCATGTTAGATTCACTTTGACTCACTGGGCCTATTTTAACGGTCTGAAACGCAAGTATCAAACGCAAAACGCAAGTGACTTTGTGGGAGGGTCCTGAGCGCTGTTGCTATTTTACCCGTGGGATAAATTACGCTTGCACTTGACTCAGATCTAAAACAGGTAGGTCTGAAGTAGCTACATTAGTCACAGGTGTGGTTTGGATGTAACATGCTATAAACCAATCAGAGCGTCATCTCACAATCCCTTTAAGAGCAGGCGGGCTTGTTCCATGGCGGATTGCCATTGATTTTTCTTTTTTACAAAATATAAATAAAGAAATGTCACAAAGATATACTTTCCGATGATTTGGACTCACTCTCACTGAATCACGAGGTTATGAATGCACAGTGATATTTTTGCAATGTAGTGGAAACTGCTGCGTCTGTGTAGGTGAAAGAAGCAAAATGTATGCTCGATGTGCACACGCTACATTATGGCCAAGCATGCGCCCTTAAAATAGCATCTGAATAACATGCCACTGACTTTTAACTAGGTTTTTCCTGGTCTGTGGTGGAATTGTTTTCTGAAACTGCAAAATAACTGCGCCGGAACACGCCTCTTCTTTTCGCTGAACCGCCCCCGGGAATGCAAGTTCATTCCCTATTTTATCGACGTGCGTCTGTGGAGGGAAGTGCAAAATGGTGCAAAATAGGAATGATACATGTGTCGGTGTAAAAAGTCAATTGCGCTGGGTGCAAGATAGGGCCCAAAAAGTCCTTCTGAATCCAAGAGTTGTTGTGTGGACGGCTCTCCAAGACACCTTCAGAAGTATGTGCTTTCTTTAAGTTGCTCTGTATAAGAGCGCCTGCTAAATGACTCAGATCTCAAATGGATGTTTGTAAATCTTGGGGAAACTCCCTACTTAACTAGTAAAGCAATGTTCAGAGGAAGTGAGAAAGGAACAACCGGGCAACACGATCCTTGTTACTATTTCAGAGTGTGTTGAATCAACGGCTGACTCCTGGTTTGCATCGACGCCTGGGGCTTACAAAAAGTTGCATTAAGAGCTAGTTCCTCACGCTGTGACAAAGGTCACCCTCGGGATTCTGGTTAAAATTGGACACCTCCAGTGTAGATGTGATGGTGAGGGGGGAATAGGGAAACAGGACATTCAACACCTGGTGTAGGGTTAAGATAGATTTATACTTCCATGGGAAAGTAGCACAAATGGTACATTAGATGACGTCAACTTTGTTTTGGAGGTTTCGTGTTTCTTCGAGGGGAAGTTTAACAGGTCTTGGATTATTACAAATTATTTTCTAGGTTTCTTTGTTTCACCTAGAACATTTGCACACTTCTCTTCATCTCAAAAGGTGGAACAGTCATTACCGTAGCATCACCCCCTTTTGTCACTGTTATGCACCCCGCCACCCCCCTCTGTCTCCCCAGGGCAGATTAGGAGTAAGTGAGCAAAGCACCTACTATATATGTAGGCAAACGATTCAAATGTGTCAGAAGGCTGAGGTGTATCCAGTCCGTATAGCTGTCCAGGCCATATGCTTACGAAAAAGGTTAACGCTTTCATCTGGTTTAATATTTTGCAGTTTATTTTTTGTAAACATTGGCTGAGTGTAGGCTTCCCTACCAAAGTCAAAGTCTTGAGCCCTAAACCTAACTCCCCCTAGTAGGAGAGGTTGTTATGAACAACACTCTTCAAATAAGTGTCCATCATCCAACGAAACACAAATAGTACAAACAGTTCATGGAAATACCACACCAAATACCTCAGTAAGACATTGCTTCAAGGGGGCAACTGGTATTTCTTTTCTTTTAAATTAAATTTTAATTAAAAAACAATCCTTATTTGCAGCAAAGGACTGATGTAATGTTACAGAGGTGGGCGGTTAGGGTTAAACTTGTCAGATGCCCTAACCACTAGGCCATCTGCTTCATAGAAGAGAGTGGGCTGGGCTAGGTTGGAAAAGCTGGGTGGAGCAATGGAAGTAAGACAAACAAACTAATAGAAAGCAGATAGAAAGCAGATAAGAGGAGAGATTTATCTGAAAGAGTGCGGGCCAGGAAAGCAGGGATGTACAAGGGTTAAGGGGACCAGGTCTTTATCTGCCGGTGTGTGCGGCGTCTGCCGGTGTGTGCGGCGTCTGCCGGTGTGTGCGGCGTCTGCCGGTGTGTGCGGCGTCTGCCGGTGTGTGCGGCGTCTGCCGGTGTGTGCGGCGTCTGCCGGTGTGTGCGGCGTCTGCCGGTGCTCACCGGTGCGTCCCAGGTAGAGCAGGGAGGAAGAAGGGCACAGCATCTCAGCAAAGGAGGATGTGAGGGTCTGCTGCTTCTCGCCTGTCAACAGGTCCACCACGTACCACAGGTCCTGCTTCTTACCTGCATACACACAGGCACGCACACACATGCACCCACAATCAGAATAACTACTTGGTGGAAAAGGTGCTTGCCTCTGGTCTGATATATAAGTTCATTACTTTGGGTGGAGTGGTTAGATCAGAGGGTGAACTCGGAGTAGACAAGCATTCTTCCAGATGGAATTGGGTGTCACTTGTATAGTATGTCATTACAACACACCACAATCCCACGTGACTTATATGTCTCTACCAATAAGCATTCGTTGCAGTGGATGACTGTTAGAAAATAATTATTAGCTGTTTGTGGTAACATGACTACATTAACATATATATATATAATGCACTGTAGGTTTCTTCAATTGACCTCATTACTGTTTAAACATGTTGCCATTGTTGGAGTCATAACAGATTTGTCAACTTTAGTGTGAAAATCACAACTCATAACAGAGTAGTGTGTGAATATACCGCCTCAGTAAAAACATAACCTTAACAGCAATCTGAAGGCACAGCTTTCCTGAAAATCACTGGGAAGATTGACAAAAACAAATGTAACATATTGGTGGCGGACAGAAAACCTTCTGATGGCAGAAATGTCTGGACTTTTGGCTTACAATCCAGTGTTATTCCATTGTTTTAACACCTGTTTAATTTAAACTACAAACAGCTCACATGGTTAACAATGCCTCTTAACACCACCCAATAAGGCAAATGTTTTAAAGATTATATACAAACGGTCTGTTTGGAAGGAGTATTTAAAGGCTTTACCCAATCCTTTTTATAGGACAATGTAATGCAAATCCTGCTGTATGTGAAATGTGTGAAGTAGTACTGTCTGAACTATAATATCGGACTCCACCCAGAAGTAGGATGTAGTGGGCTAAGCAGTTCCTCAAACAGACTCTGCAGGGCATCTTAAAGCTGAGGATAACTGTCATTGTGAGGTGAGGCCCTGAAAACTGGTGCAATAAACTAACAGGTTTGACAACTAACTGAGGATTCTCTGTAATCACAGTGGCTTCGGCAAATGTGATATACAAAAAAAATGTGACCTTCATTTTCACAGTAAAAAAAATGGAACAGAAGACAGTCTACATTATGTCCATGTCTTTTTAACGAACATAAATGTGTTATAAATATAAACGTATATATTAAATAAGCAGAGGTTATGACAGTCAGGATTTGTGTATTGTTTTTTTTCTATTCAATTATTAGAGGCTTGAAAATAGGCCATAAATTACTAAGCAGGTAACCATGACAACAGTCAGTGAATGCTTTCTGGTCTAAATGTTGACGTATGCATGTGTACAGGTGTGAGCGGTGAGATGTACCCATGTAGAGGATGCCATCAGAGCTGCGACAGGGCGACGCCTGGACCAGCTCCGGTATGGTGAAGGGCAGTTTCTGCAGAAAAACCTCACTGTTGGTCCACACACAACCATGTTGAGCAAATGCATTTCATCATGAACCACACTCATACACACAGAGGGGCAGGCGTGGTGTACTTGGACATTTGGTACAGTACATTGTTTTTTTAGAGGGTTGAGGTTTGGACTTTCAGAATTGCTTCCAAATATTGCCATCTAATTTGAATAACTAAGGGATTGAGACATCCGATCTTAAACATTTTTTTACTAATAAGGACCAATCTACTTTAAGTCTTGACATCCGGCCTCCACATCTACAAATGTATTACTGAGACCTAGAACACACACACACACACACACACACACACACACACACAACCTGTGGGGGGAAGATACCAAATTATCTTCTAGAGAAAAAGGAAACTGTGAGTTCCTTAGTAATGACAGTCAATGTTGGTCTAACTAAGGGTTCTGTGGGTTCTCAGTAATAATTATGGACAATGTTGGTCTAACTAAGGGTTCTGTGGTTCCTCAGTAATGATGGAAAATGTTGGTCTAACTAAGGGTTCTGTGGTTCCTCAGTAATGATGGACACGAATATTATGAAACAGGGTTCTGTGGTTCCCATCTTACCGTGAGTCCCTCATTGTTTTTCCCTCCCAGAGAGTATAGGCTGCCATCGTTAGGATCTGGTAGAAAGGCTGGTCTACAGGGAGACAAACAGAGAATGGAAGGTTCAAATGTCCTGTTAGAATACTCCAACAGATGTACACGCCACAGGGGAAGGACTTGCAACACCTGTTCACCACAAAAATAATCAAGTTGGATGCAGAATTAGCTCTAGCTAAACTAGAAAAACACAAGTATGCAAGCTCAGCAGATCTAACAGGGATACTTACTCTGGGACATGGGTTGGGACCTGAAGAACAGGATCTGGACACGGAAGAAAAGAAAGTGGCTTTTAGTTGTCAGTGATATGAATTTCACACTCCACACAAAGAAATGGCCACAACCTGCTAAACAAGAATCAGGACTATTGTGCACGTACACACCACAACAATGTAGGACTATTGTGCACATACACACCACAACAATGTAGGACTATTGTGCACGTACACACCACAACAATGTAGGACTATTGTGCACGTACACACCACAACAATGTAGGACTATTGTGCACGTACACACCACAACAATGTAGGACTATTGTGCACGTACACACCACAACAATGTAGGACTATTGTGCACATACACACCACAACAATGTAGGACCGTTTGTGCACGTACACACCACAACAATGTAGGACTATTGTGCACATACACACCACAACAATGTAGGACCGTTTGTGGTGCAGGGAATAAAGGTTCTCGCATGGAACAAAGATCATGGTGACAAACCGAGATGATTGTCACTTTTGTAATTAACAGTTCACAACTTAAAATAACTTCCATTTAAAAATCTCACCATTAAAATGTTATATTGTAAGTCATAAACCATTTTGTTTACTTGTGCGATCCTCATGTAGCCAATATTCATACAATGGAATATTTATTTTAAAAAACAGGCACGTAGCCAGAATTTGCTGTTTAGATGGACCTCAAAAAAGTGGATGGGTCTAGGTTTTTAATTGTGCTTATTGTCCTTGATCCCCTGAGTTTAGCATGTTTATATTCAGCCTGTGTGTAACTTGTGAGTTCAAACTTATTGGGTTGGATTTCTTATGAAAGAAAGTAGAATAATTTGTTAAGTAAAGGTATAATGAGGACATTACATTTTACCCTTTGGTTACTCTTCACATCAAAATGAATTGTCATACAGATTGTGAGCAGAGCGCAGCGGTCGGAAATCCACTCGTTCAGAGCAGTTCACCTTTCCAGGTGTCTAACCTGTCCTTCCTCACAGCAAAACAACCCACCTTTCCATATTGCTTCATTGTTCGGTTTAAAAGCACAACTTATACTGGCTACTCATTACATTTTGAATTAAGCTATCCATACACTGAAAATGAAAGACTTTAACAACAAATCCTATGCCTAAATCAAAAGAGTAATAAAAGAAAAAAATGCTAAATAGAGCATGAACCAACTTCCTACATCACTGAAGAAGAACTGGTCAGACACCCACAATAGGATTGATTTGATAAACAGGATGAATAGCATGACAGTATCATATAGACGTAATCTATTCTCATACAACACCACCCAAAAATGTACATGTGTTTTGATAATTAAAACATTAATTATCATGGAGGAGCTAAAGGTTTAATGAGGACACTGCAATATTGAGTAATGAAAATTTTACATTTTATGTGACTAATTAATTGTAAATGATTAATTTCCAACAGAGATTTCCAATACATTACAGATGTTGCAAATGTCCATAATTTTAATAAATGTAATGCCTCCTTGGTTTGTCAATCAAAAATATGCAAACCCCAGTGTGTTTGACCAGTAGCTAGTGTAGTTTAGAAAAGTGCAGGCTTCGTGGAATAGATGCAACTGACAACAATATGAAGCACAAATACAACCATGTTTTTAAAGATTCTTCAAATGTAAAAACATAGAATAACTTTTGTGAGTATATGATGTCTCAGCCAGGCAAGTCAACGACGATGCTAGGTTGCTTGTTTTACAACTAGGCTAGCTAAACTATCAAACATTCACCTAACCTGCCGAAATGTTTTAAATACGTTAATTTCAGCATAAAGATATATAGAGTCATGTTAATTCATGAATTAAGAGCACACAAACCAATCCTCAAGTGTGGAATTTATAAAACAGAACAAAACGCAAACTTGCTTGTTTCACACAGAAGCAGAAGGAACGAAACTAAAAATAGGGGAGTCACATCTACCTATTTGTAGATTCTTTGTGGAAAACAAACATAAATATGTAAGTAGGAAATTACATTTCATACTCTCAGTTTTATTACAATGGCAGTATTTGTTTTAATGAAGGTAAGAACACATGGTAATATCACGTTTCTTTGGTACACATTCCAAAACGTCAATGGTTTCCCCCAAAACTATTGCAGTGTACATGGTCCTCTCGTCTACCTGGCGGAGTGACACACTTGACTGTGCAATAGAGACAGTATACAGATAAACAAATTTAATATTGTGGAATACGTCAATTGTTTTCTCCATAATTTAACTAAAAAACAGACACCATATATTCTAGATTCATTACACATATGTGACAAGTGACATATTTCAAGCCTTTTTTTGTTTAAGTCTTGACGATTACAAATTACAGCTCATGGAAATAAAAAAAATCTGGTATATATCAAAATATTAGAATAAATAATTTAAAATACAGACATTTTGACCAGTAATCCAAGGTTTATGGAAGGGCAATACTCTGGAAGCAAACAAATTTTTGCAGCTACAATTTGTTCAGTTCGCCAGTCAGTGTATAAAAACCTATTGTGCTACTATACAAATATCTAAAATGATACATGTCAAAATCTGCTGCTTAAACTGGGTGGGCCAGACTCTTAAATGGGTGGGCCGATGCACAACCAAGCCCACCTGTGACTGTGTGTATGACCTTAACTGTACATCTCAAACAGAGACTGTTCTAAGAATATAATAAAAAATGATGCCACATGTCTCAAGAGGATAAGCTACTTGTATTATTATTTGTATTGACAGGCAAAGACCAACCACTCTGTTGATTAGGTATACCCACACCTTGAAGACTGAAATGTTCACTGTCAGTTATAGGTCATTTCATTAATTTGTAAAACATCAGTTACTTTAACGGGGATTTACAGGGCAGATATAATTTCACTGTCAAATCAGCCCTCTTTTAACAACACACCTAGTTCTTTAGCCAATCCAATGTTCGTCTCAGGATAAGATTATACTTTTCCTAACTCCAAATAGTTAAGAGGCCAACGCCTCTTATTTGCCTAATAAAGCCAGCGTGGCGCATCGATCATCAATGTTGCCAGTATTTCATGGAAACATGGAAGGGTATATTAATTCTTACTTTGCACACCCAGGTTGTATTCTGACCTTTGAGTGTGAATTGTATAGATAGCAGATATTATTCCCTATACATGGATAAAAGCATGTCTGTTCTATAGTACTGAATATTTCCTATACTGCTGTACGTGATTGAATGCCAGACAGCAACCAAGTTAGCCTTTAGTCTTGGTCCAGGATCCACTGAGTTCAGGTCATGCTAACATCACTACTAGTGAGCCGAAGTTGATCAAAAGCATATTAACAGTTGGCCATGTTTCAAAACATAAAAACAATAAATTAGCAAGGATAATGTCATAAGCAATTGGTATACACAATAGACTACTTTTCAGGGCATGAAACTAACCTGTGCTTCAGACCTGGTCAAGCTTAAAAACCAACATGTCCTACCATGTAAGGATACTAGATGTTAATCTATGGTTGCTATCAAACTGGTCATATTTGTACAAGTTTGTCGACATTTAAAAATGTTTCTTTGTATTCACTATCTTGCCTCCCATTTCAAAATAAGGAATGGGTTAAAGAGTTTAATGAAGACTGTTTGACAAACACATGCAGGGGCAGTGAGTAAACAGGGTCATCCACATTGATGTCTGCTCTGACTGGAAGAGCCTGTGCTGGCTGGATTACCTGGAACTGGCAGAGATTGTATTACACTGCAATATTCAAGCTCACGGATGAAAAAACAACCTGCGTACACAAAGATTAAAATCATGGCCAGTGTTGATGATTTATGCCTAACCATGGTGGAGTACATTTTTCCTTTGCCATTATAGAGAACACTGTTCAGTGACTCTTTCCAACCACTGAATGCACTGAACCTGATGGTTACATTGACTGGAAATGAGTGTATGAGCAGTGTTTGGACCAGTGTATGAGCAGTGTTTGGACCAGTGTATGAGCAGTGTTTGGACCAGTGTATGAGCAGTGTTTGGACCAGTGTATGAGCAGTGTTTGGACCAGTGTATGAGCAGTGTTTGGACCAGTGTATGAGCAGTGTTTGGACCAGTGTATGA
>JACXGM010022515.1:0-16666 GCA_016801145.1 Umbra pygmaea | reverse complement strand
TTTAAATTATAAAACACGATTGTTGAATGTCTTTATTATAGAATACATACAGATAGGGGAATATAGATCGCGTCTCGCCCCGCATTGCTCAGCACGTAAAAATAATGAGTCATGCGTTTCAGAGCGCCGCAGCAGCACCCGCTCACGCGCTTCACTTCATCGCAGCATCACATCCCTTGTCTCACTGCAGTAAAAACCGTGCCAGCCACCTACAGCACACACCCATTGCCTGTCCATTCTTGTTTTGCCCCATCAACGCTCTAGGAGTAGCTGTATGCGTTTCCGGCTGTATAAAGCAGAAAATAAATAAGGAAACTACTTTCTTGCTCAAACCAGAGGAGGTAAGGAAGACAGAATACACAATTTTTGCTGCTTGCATTGTGAAAGTCTATCGGGACATTACATAACGTTAGGACATGTGCCCTCCCTATCCCAAGTTAGCAGGTGTAGGCTTATTGTATAATATTTTCTTAATGTAATCATTACTTTGAAGACCTTAAAGACATTGCAGATATTGGTCGTTTTTCTGGCTTAAGAATTAGGTACAGAATTGGTTGGAAAGATGCCGCGTTCAGCTTGTCCTTCTATGGGTTAAAGTTCTTTGAAGATGGCGCAGTACATTGCTTGGAGAGTTGCCCAAATCTACTGCACTCCTGATGTTGCGCTTTTTGTGGCCACTGTATAGACACATACACTTGCCTCCCGCTGAAATATTGTGAAATTAAGGTGAATGCAATCATAATAGTGATACATTACCTTTAACAATTTCTGTCTGAAATGACCTGCAATTGTCTGTCTTTAACAGAGGTCATTTTAAAGGCAAATTGTAAAGGCATTACTTCAAGCATTGATCAAATGCTTGAAGTAATGTCCTGAAATATTATTTGAGCTCTCATTTATTTCTGTTCATGTTTTCTTTTCATTTTTGCAAACACCTGTAATTTGTATTGTACTTCTGCAGCTTTAATTTCCAGCATTGTTCATTATTTCTCTGTTCATTACTAGCTGTCACATTTTGATTATGGTTAGTTTTTCTGATTTTCTTTTTCAATCTAAAGCCTTGTCACCCTTGAAAACATGGGTCTTGAAAGCCAGGACACCCAACTTCACCATGGCAAACTCAGCTATGGACAGGTGGTTTCCTTTCAGAAGGTGGAGCCTAAAACCTTAGGGGTGAGTGACATCATGTTGTGGGCATTAAATAATTCTACATTATGTAGGATGGTTGGTAGTCTACATTTTAAGGTCTTTGCAGCATGATTCACGGTTGGCTGATGATAGAAAATACTATGGAAAATTACATTTTCACAAGCTTCCCCCAGTCTAGTTAGGATATAGGAGCAGGTGGCCCAGTGGTTGGGCAGTCAGCCTTGTAATCCAAAGGTTGCCGGTCTGATTCCAAATGTTCTTGTGCCCTTGAGCAAGGCAACTTACCCTAAGTTGCACCAGGCGATGGCCCTGCACATACTGTAAGTCATTCTGGATAACAGTGTCTGCTAAATGACTAAAATGTTAATGTAAACAAATGTACTGAAGGTAGATCTGGTTGTCTGTTTCATTTATATTTTAGGAATTTAGCAGAGGCTCTTATCGAAAGCAACCTAAAGATAGATTAAACAAGGAGGAGGGCGGAGCTAAATTTAAGTTTAATTTAAAATGCTTGAAGGGACACTGTGTAGAATTTATTCCACACATGGAAAGTAGTTGAAATGCAGTAAAAAGGGATTTGAGGTTTCTAAGTGATTTAACAAGAAAGCTATTGAATTTTCCATTTCAAATATTTACAATAGAACACATTCACTCTAAATACCAATGGATGTGCAACATCTGGGTGTGCTGTCTGACCAATTTATGAATGAAGTATTCAGCCTACTCCATTCCAAATTGTCCAATCAGACATCGCTTGTTTTTCTCCGTATCCCTCACTTATCCAAATTCATATGATTAGGTGTAGGCTACTGTTTAAATGGGGAACATTATAAATATAGATAGAGTCATATGCAAAGGTTTAGGAACCCCTGACAATTTCCATGATTTTCATTTATAAATAATTGGGTGTTTGGATCAGCAATTTCATTTTGATCTATCAAAAAACTGAAGAAGGACAGTAATATTTCTGTGGTAAAATGAGGTTCATTCGATTAACAGAAAATGTGCAATATGCATCAAAACAAAATTAGACAGGTGCATACATTTGGGCACTCTTGTCATTTTGTTGATTTGAATACCTGTAACTACCTAGCACTGACTAATTGGAACACACAATTGGTTGGGTGAGCTGATTAAGCCTTGACCTTCATAGACAGGTGCATCCAATCATGAGAAAAGGTATTTAAGATGGCCAATTGCAAGTTGTTGTTCTCTTTGACTCTCCTCTGAAAAGTGGCAACATGGGGGCCTCAAAGCAACTCTCAAATGACCTGAAAATAAAGATTGTTTAACATTATGGTTTAGGAGAAGGCTACAAAAAGCTATTGCAGAGATTAAAGCTGTCAGTGTCCACTGTGGGGAACATAGTGAGGAAATGGAAGACAACAGGCACAGTTCTTGTGAAGGTCCAGAAGTGGCAGGCCAAGTAAAATATTGGAGAGGCAAAGGCAAAGGATAGTGAGAATGGTCAATAAAGGCCCAACAACATCATCTTGCTGCAGATGGTGTCACTGTGCATCGTTCAATCAACAATTCAGCACACTTTGCACAAGGAGAAGGTGTACAGTAGAGTGATGCGGAATAAGCCTTTTCCGCACACACGTCGCAGAGTCGCTTGAGGTATGCAAATGCACATTTGGACAAGCTAGCTTCATTTTAGAAGAAAGTGCTGTGGACTGAAGAAACAAAGATGGAGTTATTTGGTCATAACATGGGGTGTTATGCATTACGGCAAAGGAACACAGCATTCCAAGACAAACACTTGCTACCCACATAAAAATTTGGTGGAGGTTCCATCATGCTGTGGGGCTGTGTGGCTAGTGCCAGTACTGGGAATCGTGTTAAAATTGAGGGTCACATGGATTCCACTCAATATCAGCAGGTACTTGAGAATAATGTAGAGGAGTCAGTCACAAAGTTGAAGTTACGCCGGGGCTGAATATTTCAAAAAGGCAACCATCTAAAACACTGCTCAAAATCTACTCTGGCATTTATGAAGAGGAACAAGTACAATGTTCTGGAATGGCCATCCCAGTCCCCAGACCTGAATATCATTGAAAATTTGTCAGGTGATTTGAAGGGGGTTGTCCATGCTCGGCAACCATCAAATCTAACTGAACTGGAGATGTTTTGCTAGGAGAAATGGTCCAAAATACCTTCATCCAGAATCCAGACACTCATTACAGGCTATAGGAAGTGTCTAGAGGCTGTTATTTCTGCTAAAGGAGGCTCAACTAAATATTAATGTTATATCTCTGTTGGGAAACCCAAATTTATGCACCTGTCAAATTTTGTTTTGATGTATATTACACATTTTCTGTTCATCCAATAAACCAAATTTCACTACTGAAATATTACTGAATTATTACTTCCATAATTAAAAACATGGAAATTGTCAGGGGTGCCTAAACCTTTGCACACGACTGTAGACATTCGTCATTTTTTCTCTTGAAGAGCCTGTGAAAATTGGACTGTCCGGTCTGTTCTCTGAATGATTCCTACTCGCAATCCATTCCACAACGATAAGTGTTGATTTATCTTTAATATGTCAGGCATGCAATACATTAGAGTTTATGTATAGGACAATGATTAAATCCTATAAAATAAGGTCTGAGATATAAAATTAGCCTCTGGCTCTCATTTTTATGCTATCTGGATATTAGTGGACTGTAGCATGTCAACATATTTTTTGGTACATTACGGAATAGATCCTCAAACAGTGAATTGTAGGTATACTCTATCAGTGACCATGCCTCAGTTTCATTACATCCAGTTGCGCAGATGGCCAGGAGGGTTAGTTGTAACCCCAACCCTAATGACCTGCAACCTTTGCTTACATTGCTTCTGTTTAGAAAAGCGAAGCTACACCATCAAGTGAAAAGAATGAAATATATATTTTTTAATATGGAATCATTTCTAGCAGGGGCTAAAGAGGGTGCTAAGCTGATTTTTTTGGGTACTTTTGCCCCGTTTTGCCCCGGCCAGCCGCCACGGCTGGCTGCAAGTACCGCCTCATGGTACCAGTAGTGAAAAGGATGCTAGCAAAATGCAAAACTGAAGAACAATTAGTCAGGAAGGACAAGGAGAGAGCAATGGTCTGTGGCCACCACCTGCAAAACTATTCATTTTTTGGGGGTTGTCTTGCTATTGCCTCTCCAGAGCACCTGTTGTCACTTTAATTTGCACCAAAACATGTGACAACAATTCACAATTGCTTATCCTTCTTGGTGTTATACTGTGATGATAGTGTGTTCCCTTTATTTTTTGATCAGTGCACTGTATATAATGGCATTTTAATAACCCTAATGAAAGTTGTTATGTACGCTCCCAGGCCATACAGATCATCATCGGCTGTCTTGTCCTCTGTCTGAGTGCCTCCATTTTGCAAGTCCACGAGGTCCACTTTACTGTTGATATCGCTCTGATTTTGGTTGTTGTCTTTCAAGTGAGTAAACCAATAGTATTTTCGTCTTACTTGTGAGTAAACCATTAGTGAGTGCAACAACAGTTCTAGGGTCACATTTTCCTACCCTCAGTAATAAACCTAACAAGTAGGGGGAAATAGAGCAGATGTATTCAACGTTTAACAAAGATCCCCACCCAAGCCATTACTTAATCCAGGAACCCCCATTAAATGTTTTTCATGTAGGTCACTTGGAGGGTTTGACGAGAATGTAAGACCTCACTTCTGAAAGTTGCTCTGTAGGAGAGCATTAACTAAATTACTAAATATTTGCATTTAACAGCAATCTAAAATTTGAAATATGAAATCTTTTGAAATATGATAATTCTTTCCTCAATAATTACTTGGCATTTTCAGGAAGTTATTTAAACACAGATCTCTAGAAATACATAATATATATATATTTATATATATTTATTTTTAATGTACAAATAATAATAGTTTAATTTAATACGAATCAAAGGACCCCTTCAGTAGCTCCATGGACCCTGAGGGGGACCCAGACTCTAGGTTGAATACCACTGTAGTAGAGCCAGTGTAGTAGGGCCAGTGTCTACTCACTCCAGGTGACCTGCCTAAAATCAAATTGCCAACCAAATTGTTATGAGCAATTTTCAAGACTTTACTCTTAAAGTCACACACAGCATCTGGCCTTTTGTCACAGTGTCACGTTCACAGAACCAAAACAGCAGAGGTTGATGAAATTCACCCACTTTTCTGTTTACTTTTTGCACATCTGTAATGCAAATCCAGCTATAACCTTTTCAAATAATTATTTATGAAGTGGCTCTTGTACTCTTTATGATAGTATATTAAAATGAGATGACATCAAAGTTATTTTCTGATGAAGTTAATAAAAAATGGAATAGATGGAAAGACCCAGAACTCTAAATGTCTTTCTCTACTATGGTTGTACTTCTACAGCTCATTCTGTCTGGGTCAGTCCTTGTCCATGCAGGCAGGAAGCCTTCTCTCTTTTGGGTGAGTATAGTGTAATAAGTGCATTTATCTTGTTCATTTCTTTTCTGCATTTTGCAAATGTATATGTACTGAACAACACTACACAAGGATGGTTTGTACAGTTGCTTCAGATATGGGCGTAGGAACGATTTTGAAATTAGGAGGGACAGACTATATATATATTTCATAAACTGTACATATTATGGGGGGGGCACATTGCCTGTCTGTAACATTGGAGGGGGACATATCCCCCCCTGTTCCTACACCCTTGGCTTCAGACATGTTTAAATTCAACCACAGATCTTTGTATGTGAAAGGGATTAAAAGAAGTCACAATTCACCAAATTCAACTTTCAATGTCTATGGTTTACTGTCTCTCAGAGTATTTGTGTGTATGTCTATAGGTGAAATTCACCCTGGTGCTGCACTTAATTAGTGCTGCCTTCTCCACGGCTGCTCTGGGCCTAATGTCTAGACACCTGCCTTACCGTCAGGACTCCTACCACTGTGAACACTGCCGTCGACTGGAGCTGCCTGCTGTGGTAAGAACTTATTCTCAAATAATACCCTGACTTATATAATGAAATATTACAGAAGTTTTCGAAAATTTGATTTTAACCAAAGAGAGTCTTCAAAGTATGGAAATACTTTAAATAAATATAAATATGGTGCAGGTATATTTTTAATATAGCCATCATGGTTTAGACTCTTGGTCATCTTGATTGACTAGTCACTGTCAAAATACATGCAACGAGAGACATCTTAATATTCCCTAACTCATTTGCTGAATTTTATGACTTAAATGTTTTTGGGGTCTTGTCAATGTACAAAATGTCTTTATCATTTATTTGTTTAAACATTAAACAAGTTGGTGTTAACGTTGTTTTCCAAGCCAAGTGCCCCTATTTGAATAAGTTGTTCTATGCATTTCCTGAAACAATGTCTGTTCAGGACAGAAGTACAACATTTGCACTTTTAAACAGCAAAATCAGTCCTGTTATCTGAAAAGCTGGGTGGACAAGGTACTAAAAACAAGGGTGCCAACATTTACAAAAAGAGAGATGTGATTTTCATTGATTTCCTTAAATCATTACTGAAGTGCAATATAGTACACATGTTGGATATTATAATGTGGGTCCTTACCTCTGTTGTTTATTTTATATCGTTTGTATTTAACTTTGCTGCAATTTTTAAATGACAATACATGTTATAGTACATATCAGTACCAAAAAAAACTATTTTCTTTAGTAAAACAGCAGATTAAAAATCTAAATATGAATTCTGTAGTAATGTTCAGGGTTTTGCGCTTCGATAATTCCCAGAATAATTACTAAAGAAAATTCAGCAAAAGAGTTTGGGACTTTGATTATTGTGGCATGAGTTTGAACAACTTTTACACAATTGGGCAAATCAGAGTTAAGGCTGCTTCAGAGGAGTTCATCCTACATTATTAATTAGAGGAGCTATGTAAAAATGGGGTAATGTATCAGCATCTGTAACCCACTTTATTGTGTGTCTGACATAGGAGATAGCACCCGTACCTGTCCTACTTTGCTAATCCTACTGACCAAATTTAGTCCTGAAGAACAATATCAATTTTGCATGGAATTCAGACTTGAATGTGTAATATTATTTTATTATTATAATATTTCTTTCTTAATATATTTTTGGGTGGTGAAAGACAGAGGAAAAATATGTTTCTGAAGGGGGAGTAGAACAGATTTCAACTCATGGTGTGACAGTTTTGACGATGCTAATACATTTTTTATGGCAGTCAATCATCCATGATTTATGTTTTTGGGGTCAGGCTATTTATGATATATTTATGGCAAAGGAACAAATGTGTAGGAACACATCTTTGGTTCTTGTAGTTACAGGTTTGGAGGGAAAATGTAATTGCTCTTTAAAATGGAAATGTATTTTTTGTGTTTACTGTTTACAGCAGCAATATTGTTTCAGGAAATGCACTGGGCTGATTGAACAAAAATGTAAAGTAAGTCGTTGACAACTATTGTAGATGGTCAATTCTAATATCTGTGCTATACACAGTACGTGCATGTTATACTAGCAGTATTTACACTCACCTAAAGGATTATTAGGAATCCCGTTAAATTTCTCATTAATGCAATTATCTACTCAACCAATCACATGGCAGTTGCTTCAATGCATTTAGGGGTGTGGTACTGGTCAAGACAATCTCCTGAACTCAAAACTGAATGTCAGAATGGGAAAGAAAGGTGATTTAAGCAATTTTGAGCGTGGCATGGTTGTTGGTGCCAGACAGGCCGATCTGAGTATTTCACAATCTGCTCAGTTACTGGGATTTTCACGCACAACCATTTCTAGGGTTTACAAAGAATGGTGTGAAAAGGGAAAAACATCCAGTATGCGGCAGTCCTGTGGGCGAAAATGCCTTTGTAATGCTAGAGGTCAGAGGAGAATGGGTTGACTGCTTCAAGCTGATAGAAGAGCAACTTTGACTGAAATAACCACTCGTTACAACCGAGGTATGCAGCAAAGCATTTGTGAAGCCACAACATGCACAACCCTGAGGCGGATGGGCTACAACAGCAGAAGACCCCACCGGGTAACACTCATCTCCACTACAAATAGGAAAAAGAGGCTACAATTTGCAAGAGCTCACCAAAATTGGACAGTTGAAGACTGGAAAAATGTTGCCTGGTCTGATGAGTCTCGATATATAGTTGGCCCATATGCTATTCTAACAATATGGGCCAACATTTCTACAGAATGGTTTCAGCACCTTGTTGAATCAATTAAGGCAGTTCTGAAGGCAAAAGGGGGTCAAACACATTATTAGTATGGTGTTCCTAATAACCCTTCAGGTGAGTGTATGTCTTATTAATATAGTTACTGCATCAAATCATGCTCCCAAAATGTACTGTCTGTCATCTTACATGATTGTAATACTTTTATGCTTTTATGTGGTTGATTATATTGTTATTCAATTCCTACTTTAAATCGTTAAAGTATTAAATAAATCATATGAAATTAGATATTGCTTTTTGGACAAACTATTTCCCCAATAATAGGACTCTCTTTCTGCTTTTCTATTGTTCTGTATTAAAATGACGGATGCTACTTTAGGATAATAAAGTATTTTCTCTGTATCACATCACCATTGTCCTCGTGTGATGGGTGTCTCCTGCCTGGGGGTTTCCATGTAGCTCATGATCGATGGCATATTATGTACCCTGGTTATTTTCTTCATTCTGGAACTGGTCATCTGCATCACGGCCATGCTATTTGGTCTCAGCGTACTAGCCAATGGTGGAACACAGGTAGATAAAAGACAAATGTGTCCCTTCCTGTGTAAAATGCAGTGTACTAATTTGTACTCTCAACATGACATGTTATTGTTTGTTTGGTTCACCACACTTTGCATTGCTCTCTTTCTCTCCAGTCATCTGGTGGAGCTCAGCGCCCGGCCTACCCCCAGACACGCCCTCCAATAGGCCCCCCCGCGGTGCCAGTCTCTCAGGTGGGCCCCACTTAGCTTACCATGTAGCACTACTGCCTGTATAATACAGACGTCTGGTATTCTCTAACCTCAAATAATACATTATTCAAATGTCACACAGCAATCTATCTATCTATCTATCTATCTATCTATCTATCTATCTATCTATCTATCTATCTATCTATCTATCTATCTATCTATCTATCTATCTATCTATCTATCTATCTATCTATCTATCCTCTAATCTATCTAAGCAGGTGGCAGTGGTAGTCACTGAGCCAGATTCAGACCAAGTAGAGGAGATCCCCACTCCCCCTACTGATCCCCAGGTGGAGCCCATCGAGGCAGCCGAGCCCTAAGTAACCCCCCCTTCAAGCCTTCTCTCCAGCCCTTGAGAGGGGCTTCATCTAGTTCTAGAGGAAAGTATATCAGGTGGTGGGACAGTTTATGAGCAACTGTTCTGAATTCCAAATTGAGCCCTGGCCCCTGTTCATTCTTTGGCACTTTTTTATGGATTTCAGATGATTAGATTGGTGCTTGATATTCCAGACAGCCAATGAAGAGGCAAGGTGAAGGAACAGAACATTTTACAGTTTTTCTCAGTCGCGTTGATGCGTTTTTCACATCATCCCTAACTTGTGCAAAATAGTAAGTGCATTTCTCAAAACAGTTTGTACAAACAGCATTACTCAATGGATATGTTGCTAAAGCTAGTAATTCACTTAAAATCCTTAGTACGTCTCTCAAAAGTAAATATTCATATCTATGAACATATCAGTGTCTTCAGAATGAAAAGTTACTGTGTCATCGTTCATGGTCAAAATGTTTAGTCATGTTGTCAATGTAACGGTGTACTTTGTCAGTATTATCTGATGTAAACTTAGGCAACAGTTTGGATGACAGTTACTGTATTGAAAATGCACAAGGCTACACTTCTACATATATACATTTCAACAGTACTAATTTACATAATACTGTATGTGGGTTATTTATTGAAAGAGACTGGACAGGATTTAGTTTTTCACAGCTTTTACAAGTGCTACTGTATGAAAGGAAAAACTAAAATAATTTACAGTAAGAAAATGACAAGGCGCACAAAGGAAAAAAACTAAATTAGATAGAAACTTTTGAGCGCAGCACTGTTCTAGTGCTGTCTCTACACATCCAGACGTTCCTGTCTGTTGGCACACATATTTTTATCCACATCACACCGGATATTTTCCCTTGCAATGCAACGTGGGAAGAACCTTTTAGAATGCCTAATCCAACCTCTGCAGGTGTCTACTGTAATGTCCTCACATGCTGCATCCATTGCAGCCAGTAGGGTCATCTGTGTGTGTGGCTGGCGATCGTACACCTTCCACCTCCATGCTGAAAATAACTCCTCAATTGGATTAAGGAATGGTGAATAGGGTGGGAGGAATTCCATCAGCATCCTCTGTTGGGTCACAAACCATTGCCTTATGATTTTTGATTGATAGTAATTCACATTATCACAAATGACCACATATTTTGGCAAATCCTGTCTAAGCAGTCTCTAAAAAGTTGAGTAGATTCTGGGTATTGTATGGCCCTATAAGGGGGATATGGGTTAGGACACCATGCTCCGAAATAGCAGCGCGCATGGTGATATTTCCTCCCCGTTGCCCTGGACGCAACATTAGCTCTATGACGATGATATTCCGACCCCGCCTTCTGCATTTGGTCAGGTTGAAGTCAGCCTCATCCACGTATACAAAGTTGTGAGAGGGTTCACTTGATTCCAGCTCCATTACACGCTATATCCCAGAATGCACAGTTGAATTTGTTTTGGTAAGGAAGAGTGACACAAAATGTACACATTGCATGTTCCTTCCACAGCAATGGAAAATGTGTGCAGTTCATGCTTACTGTACTATTTATCACTATAAAATTTTGCTCTAAAGTATTTACATAGACATGTGTTTTACCTGTACGGGTACCGTAGCTCCTTAACTCTGTCCTCATTCCTTTGGAATAGTAGACAGTGCAGCTGTTTCATACTCATGGGGTTTCTATGCAGCACCCTGTCGATGGTTGAGATGCTAACCGTATGGATGTTTTCAAAGACATCATTGTCTTCTAAAATGGTCCTTTGTATTTCTCTGAGTCTCTGAATTGTTTGATCAGACCATGGTGCAAATAGCCTCCACATGGCGAGGTGTGAAAAGGGGTCCTCTGCCACCGGATTGAGGTACTCTTGTTGTCCTATGTGGGGAAAAATGTAGTGATGCATAAAACAATTTTCACATAGACAAAAACTAGGCGAACACACATTTTACTGTAAAACATACACGTGTGTGCATGTGTGGTGCAGTATGCATCTGTATAAATTATATTTCTGTATGCTGTGAAATACAAGTGGACTACTGTAATATAAAGCATTCCAGGAAGTATACAGTATACTGTAACAGAGGTGGACATTTACTTGAGTAAAATAATTTTTCTGAGTAACTCTGAGTTCATAGGTTTTGGGATGTCCCTACTTAAGACCAAATTGATCAGGTAAAGGGAGTTCATATCTTAACAGTAACCTATAAAACAATTAGATAGATTAAAGGAAATATCAATCATGGTAACTGGAAAGATGTGAACTCCTTTTACCTGATCAATTTGGTCTTAAGTAGGGACTTCCCAAAACTTGTGAACTTTACTTTTACTCATTACTTTGTCCACCTCTGCTGTTCTCTCTTTGAAACGTTTGAACTATTGAGGACACGGTTGATCTCCCAATATTCAGCTGCTCCCTTCAACCTGCCTCAGCCATTGTAAGGCCATGATTGACAACATGGTCCACAATAGTGGCCCTTATGGCATCAGATATGTGCCTATGTCCTTAACCTCTTCTGCCACTTTGTCTGTTTTGCCTTCCACCACGCATCCTTGCTCCTCTTCTTCCTCTCGTCTGTTGACCCTGTTAGTTTCCTGCAGCTCTGTGTTGTAATCTTTCTATATATGCAGCTCTGTGTTGTGATCTGTCTATATATGCAGCTCTGTGTTGTGGTCTGTCTATATATGCAGCTCTGTGTTGTGGTCTGACTATATATGCAGCTCTGTGTTGTGGTCTGACTATATATGCAGCTCTGTGTTGTGGTCTGACTATATATGCAGCTCTGTGTTGTGGTCTGTCTAAATATGCATGACAATTGATGGTTCATGAGATGAACGTTTGAGCAATTTTAGACAACTAGTTGATAATTGGTTGAACTAACGCTTTACATTCCCTTCATTAGTGAAACACAATTCATCAATTCAGGCTTTTTTACAAAAGGTCTAATAGAAATGTGTAAAAATATGCTTGACAGTTTATGACAAATAGTTCAACAATTTTGCATATAATGACTTAAGCAAGGAACTAATGCCTAGATGTTTTGAGGGGTCAGACTATTCAACAGAGAACCATCTACTACATTTTGATCAACATGACATGAGCAATTGAAAATGTAGAAAACAACTGACACTTATACATAATCAATTGCAACATGTACAAAAGCAATTGCAATTTGTTCAAAAGAATACGAAATTGCTTTCATGATGTGCCAAAGTGACTAAATGATGTGGAATTTGTACAAGTAGTATCAAGAATTGCACTTGTGATCTAAGAAATGCACCTAAGCAACTGAGAAAAACTGTAATCCTACACAATGTTTAAACCCATCATGTCCCTTTAGTGCTTCAGGAATGCCAAGAGACTAGGTTTTTTTTGGGGAATTCAGCTTTTGCGAGACAAAGTTAATTAACTACAACAGTTTCTCCTCAAATAGAGGCCCTCAAACCTATATTGCCTCAGTAATTAAGCTACAGTTATGTAAATAAAATTAATATTGTAACATATGTTAGAATTTTTTGATTTTTTGGAAAACAAAGAAATGCAAAAATGTAATAAATGAACACAAAGACAACCCAGTTCCCCCATCTTGTATCCTGAAATGGGTACTTTTTGTTATCACAGTCTTATTTGCTTCCAAGTTCACTGCATGGTTTGAATAATGTTTTAAAAGAAATAACTGATAGTAAAAGTCCAGCAGAGTAACTCACAAAAAAGAGCATTGCTTTTGATTTTGTATAGAAGAAAGAAAATAAGCACATTTAAAGTTTGTGCATTGAACACAACATTATACAGTACATGGCCATTTCAGGACAGCCTCGTGTTGGCTTTTAGCAGCCTATATGTTTAAAAGGTGCATATTTACCTGCATTTTGTCATGTTTTTGGGTGATGACATTCCCTGTATTTATACATGGACCAAGCATAGCTTATAATGTTTGTATTGGATTTGGTGAACATATGTAACCAACAATTAAAACCATATGCCTTCTTTTCCTTTATAATTGCAACAATGATGAAACATTTAGCGTTTGATATTTTCAATATGTTTTTTTAATACAAACGTACCTTTCAAACTCTAAACGTTCATAGAATGATATACATATTTTAAACCAGGTGCTATCAATCCTTAATACGGATTGGCTGATAGCCTTCATATGAGACTGTTTACCCAAGGTTTGACGTCCCATCACTTTTCTTTTATTACATTGGTAATCAGTTAATAGGAGCAATTACCCAATATACACTGGCTACTAAGGCTGTGTTTACATTACAATAACTTTCAGCTACATAATATATACAGTACTAGACATCTTGAGAAAAGCTTGAGATGAGACAAAATAATTTCCATACTGGTTGTATAGACAGCAATCGCACGTTTGTGGATGTGTCATGGAATGTCCTTCGAGACGTCTCGGGCTGGGTGAGTGAGCATTGACCTAGATGTGAGGAATTTCCTCGCAATATTCATTTCTTGAGATGTTCCTGAACAATTTTATATACATTTGCAAAGCCCCAGGTGGGATCTTCTAAATCCTCTCTTACTCTACATCGAGAGGTTGCGTGAAATGTAGCGACTATTCGAGAGAGACCCACAACTTTACACACTACAATTTAGTCTCGTCTCGAGCTTTTCTCCAGCAGTCTCAAATATGTGGCTGAAAACTATCGTAATGTAAATCCAGCCTTGAGTGCCATTTCCAAGTACTGTGTTGATGGTGCATTAAGACTGAATTAATATTTGTAGCAATATTTTTCAAAAAGTCTTTTTTTGTGTGATTTTTACCTCATTTTTCTCCCTCCTAATTGGTCTTTTCTAATTCCCCATATCCATGTGGAAAACACAGCAAATATGTGGCAATGTTTTTTTTTCTGGTTGAAACAGACCAAATCAAGTCTTCCTGGGAACACTTATCCCGGCAGAGCATAGTGGCAGCAGCATCATGTTATTGGGATTTCTTTTATCCAAAGGGACTATAAAAGCTTTCATGATTGAGGGCAAGAAATATGTATTTATACATAGATTTCTGGGAAAAATAGGTGTAATAAGTAAAATCTACATTTGTAACTATACCAGGACATCGATACTAACATACATCCAGACTTTTTTCAAATATATTTCTTTGGTCATGTAGATCAGTACAAACCCCATGGTCAAAAAAAAATTAGGCTTTTTGACACCATGTAAATCCAAGGCATTTTCTGAACTGAAAGGTGCAGTTTTCATGCTTTTATACAAAACCAAACTACTGGACTATAATTAAGGTATTAGGGGATGTGGTATACAATGTACCATTGTGATGAAGAACAGCTCTGAGCCATTGTACTGTATATTGGCTTTATACCACACCCCCTTGTCTATTATAATTTAAATATACTGTCATCCCTTTGTGTGTTATATTTTGGTGACATCGAACCACATGGCACCAAATAAGAGTCTGTTCTGGGGCCTTCTTGTGTTCCACTTTACCAACTGTAACATTTATCTACATCTCTACATTATTGTCTAGTTTTGCACATTAACTATCTTCTAATTTTGCACATGAATGTGTTTTCAAGTAAATGTTATCACAATGCTAATCACTAGCCAAGCTAAGAAACTGAACAAAAATATGAATGCAACAATTTCAATGATTTTACAGTTCTCTTGTGCAAATGGAACATTTCTCAAATTTATTATTTCAACACTTGAAATACGGGACCAAGACTTAACATGTTTCATTTATATTTTTGTCAAATACATGTCATCTCATTCTCAGATTTTTAGGGCAATTCTTAGGAAATGGGAAGGAAAAATGTAACTGTTCTGTTACAGGTAAAGTGCTGGTCGAAGTCCAGGTTTTGCTAAAAAAAAGCCTCTCACTACTCTATGATCAGAGCTGACCGCAATATGATGAACACAATGGAAATCAGCTTTTCAAAATTGTTATATTATTATTGTCCAGTGTTTTATGACATTACATTTGATGACTGTTACGCATCCCGTAGACATTAAACTCTCAGAGACATTAAGTTGCCCTACAATTTAGGATTTAATATACATTCTACAATTTATTTTTAGCAAATCAACCAATAAAGCATCACATTCTAATGAGTATGTCAAAAATGATTGAGGGAAACTATCCAACGTTTGAGATTAGTCCCAGAACTGACTCAAATCTTCAATAGTCCCAAAAGGAATATGGGTTGTCCTAAATTACAATAGTTGTTTTAAGCAGGTTTAAAGCATGGCTATACAATATTTAGATTTTTGGGATTTACCAAGTAGGTATTTGCACTCACTTGTGTCCCAGGTCTGACTAATTCCCTTGTTAGAAAAACCAAACCAAACTGGAGTATAGTCCTTGTCTAAAGGCATTGTTCGCATTTGTTTAGTGATTTTATATTTAAACCTGCTAAATGATGAAGGTAAACAAAATACCTCATTACCCTCCTTTGTGCCCAATAATAGAAATCCTGACCGCTACAATTATAACCTCTCCTAATGTAATGTATTATGATTCCACTGCAAAATCATCAGCTTCTATGGTTATACTATGGAAAGGTATGTCTTTTGGTAAAATTATTATTTAATTTTATTCCATACACTACTGACACCATTTCTCCCAACTTATAAAAATATTATCAATGGGTGCATTTATTTTCAGAAAATGACAACTGGTCGAAATTGTAGTTGGAAGGTTGCCGGTTTGAATCTTGACTGTACCAAATGTTGTTGTGTCCTTGGTGCTTAATCCCAAATTGCTCCAGGGGGATGTCCCTGTACTAACTGTTAGTCACTCTAGATAAGAGCATCTGCTAAATGAATAAAATCCAATAATGCAAAGAAAATAAGATCATATGTTATATTAGGCAGAGTTAAAAAATCAATACTTGGTAGAATAATAATAATTGTATAAATAATTATAAATCATAATAACATTTCGTTTTCATGCGTCTTGGCATGCTCTTCATCTTCCTCTTGATCAAATTCCAGAGGTTTTCAATGGGGTTGATTTAAGTAAAATTGATTAATTTAAATTTGCAATTAAATTAAAGATGCAGTGTGCAACTTTTGACACTGGTTGTAAAAGAGGCGCTATTACGCTAAAAATAGTCCCAAACAATTGTGCCCCGTCATCAAAAACACCGCGATTAAAGTTTGTAATTTCATGGTTAACTAAGGCAAGAATGGGAGGTATATTCTGAACTGCCCTAATATGATAAAGTCCACTTGGCATTCATCCAAAAGCTATTTGACATTGCTTTGTTAGTTTTAGAGCCATTAC
>JACXGM010022514.1:0-16670 GCA_016801145.1 Umbra pygmaea | reverse complement strand
AATAAATGCAATATTTGCTTTGAATTGACGTTACAAATAGCAATGCTTGGAGACTTAAAATGTAGTAGTCAGGCAATTAATAATTTGATAATTATTTTGGCAAAAATATTTATCTTTAATTCCAAATTGGTGGAGTCATTGAGAATAGAAAGGTTTTATAATTATGTGAAGCATCACAGTAGAGTAGAAATTTATATGGGAAATAGTAACCAAATATGGCTTTGGTTAAAAGATAGATGGACGGTGTTGGGTGTGGATGAGGTGTGGAGCAAGTGAAACTGGAATATGTAAAACGCACAAGATTTGTAAATATTGTAAATAACACAAAATGTATAAACTAGAGATAATATTAAAATGGCACAGGTAATTGGTCTCAACATTTGGTCACTGTTAGGTAAGGATTGGGATGGGTGTGGAGTGTAGGGGGCAATAATAAAAAACAAAAAAGTGGGATTGGAAATGATGCACAATATAGAACAATGACAACCCTGTTGTCAAATACTGAAGCTGACCTTTCCCCCCCCCCCAAAAAAAAAAAATATATATATATATACTTTGTAGCGCCACCTTTTGCTGCGATTACAGCTGTAAGTCGCTTGGGGTATGTCTCTATCAGTTTTGCACATCGAGAGACTGAAATTTTTGCCCATTCCTCTTTGCAAAACAGCTCGAGCTCAGTGAGGTTGGATGGAGAGTGTTGTGAACAGCAGTTTTCAGTTCTTTCAACAGATTCTCGATTGGATCCAGGTCTGGTTTTTGACTTGGCCATTCTAACACCTGGACATGTTTATTTGTGAACCATTCCATTGTAGATTTTGCTTTATGTTTTGGATCATTGTCTTGTTGGAAGACAAATCTCTGTCCCAGTCTCAGGTCTTTTGTAGACTCCTTCAGGTTTTCTTCCAAAATTGTCCCGTATTTGGCTCCATCCATCTTCCCATCAATTTTAGCATCTTCCCTGTCCCTGCTGAAGAAAAGCAGGCCCAAACCATGAGGCTGCCACCACCATGTTTGACAGTGGGGATGGTGTGTTCAGGGTGATGAGCTGTGTTGCTTTTACGCCAAACATAACATTTTGCATTGTTGCCAAAAAATTCATTTTTGGTTTCATCTGACCAGAGCACCTTCTTCCACATGTTTGGTGTGTTTCCCAGGTGGCTTGTGGCAAACTTTAAACTACACTTTTTATGGATATCTTTCAGAAATGGCTTTCGTCTTGTCACTTTTCCATAAAGGCCAGATTTGTGCAGTATTCGACTGATTGTTGTCCTATGGACAGACTCGCTCACCTCAGCTGTAGATCTCTGTAGTTCATCCAGAGTGATCATGGGCCTCTTGGCTGCATCTCTGATCAGTCTTCTCCTTGTATGAGCTGAAAGTTTAGAGGGACAGCTGGGTCTTGGTAGAATTGCAGTGGTCTGATACTCCTTCCATTTCAATATAATCGCTTGCACAGTGCTCCTTGGGATGTTTAAAGCTTGGGAAATCTTTCTGTAACCAAATCCGGCTTTGAACTTTTCCACAACAGTATCTCGGACCTGCCTGGTGTGTACCTTGTTCTTCATGATGCTCTCTGTGCTTTCAACGGACCTCTGAGACTATCACAGAGCAGGTGCATTCATATGGAGGCTTGATTACACACAGGTGGATTCTATTTATCATCATTAGTCATTTAGGTCAACATTGGATCATTCAGAGATCCTCACTGAACTTCTGGAGAGAGTTTGCTACACTGAAAGTAAAGGGGCTGAATAATTTTGCTTGCCCAATTTGTCAGTTTTTTATTTGTAAAAAAGTTTGAAATATCCAATAAATTTCATTCCACTTCATGATTGTGTCCCATTTGTTGTTGCTTCTTCACAAAAAATTACAGTTTTATATCTTTATGTTTGAAGCCTGAAATGTGGCAAAAGGTCAAAATGTTCAAGGGAGCCGAATACTTTCGCAAGGCACTGTAGTTAGCGAACATATGTTCATAAGCTTATGACATCTTCTACAAGAACACAGAGCTCAATCGCTCTCAAACTATTTAAAACTTCGAAATCTATGTCTATATTTTCAAGATCACTTATCCGCCCGAGTATTTCAATGGTCAAACATACGGGTGCTGTGTGTTTGAATCTCTGAGATAACCACGCCCCATTCTTTTGAATATAACAAATGGATATTATGAAATGTGTCATTATGAAATAAGAGTGGCTTGAAATAAATAAATGTGGAATTATTAAATAAAAGTCCTCTGAAATAAATAAAAGGTTTCCTTTGAAAAACACCATTATGAAATAAAAAACTATTTATTTATTTTATTGGACTAGGTTTATATATTTATATTTAAATATTTATATATTTATTGTGTCATTTATTTATTTCAGGACTTATTTCATAGCCATATTTATTTATTTAATATTGACAAAAATGGCTTTCCATAGTACTGTTCATACCTGGTGTCAGTAATACATGCAGACGGAGTCAAGTGCAGGCGACAGGTCTTTCGTTAATGAAACCACAAACAGAAATGGCGAACAATACTAAACACTTGAGATAACAACAAATAGGCAATCAGTGTCGTAGCACATGAAACATAGAACAACCAACACAGGAGTTCACTAATCGGGGTCTTAAATACCCACATAACGAGGTAGCCAAAAACACCTGTCACCATAGAGTGCTAGAGCGGCACCTCACTGCTACAACCTAGGAACACTAATATTCTGGTGACATAGAACACTGCTTGCTCCCTGGGAGGGGAGCAAGAGTGACACCTGGACATTTTACTGGGCTTTCGGATTCGTTTTTCCACTGGCAGGTGATGGCAGTGATATCGAATTGTAGTTTGATTTATGACAAATTCCATGTCTAACAGTATTTTGAAATGTATTATATGGTTCTTCCATTCATCCTCAGTCTTAATCTGTTCACCGAAGAAGATATCAAAGTCATTTTTCAAAGTGATGAGTAGAGCGGGTCGCAGGGGATCTCTGTTTGTGCAATGTACTGTATTTATGGAATTCGCTCACCATTTGACTCAGGACAATATTTTAATGACTAAACGCTACAAATAATATATTTCACTTAAGAACATAGTGGTTTTAATGATAAAGAAACAACGCTGTTGTACACTAGAGATTGTTGAGGGGAAATGCTTTGGATGAATGTGCACCCTGAAGCCACCCGGTGGCCATTCATTGCATTGTTTTCTTTTTAAAACTGCCACCGCATTTAACTTAATCAGCTGGAGTGTACCTCGGTAGCCTAGAAATCTAGATGCCCCTTGCGGCAGCAAATTTAATTTGTAGCTAGGGTCAGTCTAGGAAATCTCAGCTGGCTTGCGAGCTGGAAAACTTTTTTTGGGTCAGGCCAATCACATTGTGTATAGAGTCGGTGGGCGGGCTTAACATAATTACGAGAAAACAAAGAAATGGTTGCTGCTGCTGGTGAGCAGTGGTCTTTCGTAACGGCTTTGGCCGTGACTCTGGTAGACTTGGAGTTAATATTTTCTTTGAGAAAATAACAAAGAATGGCACTGAAGTTATTTTTACTAAAGGAAGATGTGTTCGGAGTTTTGCCGACCGGATACTTCGCTGCTCTGGTTGGTTGTAGCACTATCCTATTGCATGCAGAGGGAATTTGAAAGAGAACCGTTTAGCCCGCCCCTTGGATTGAGCACTGCAAATGGTGAGTTCCCAGATTCAAAATATTTATGTGGGTTTGGCTTGTCAGGCTACTCGGTACAGCCCCACCCTTTTTCCACCACTTTATCGTAGCCAAATCTGTATCTGGTAAACATGTCTACATGTTTAGCAATGTTCTATAAATGTTCATGTTTATTTCAATTAGGGTATTAAATCATAAACGCGTACCTTTAGGATATTAGATCATAAATACAGTGCCTTGTGAAAATATTCGGCCCCCTTGAACTTTTCAACCTTTTGTGTTTGCTAGTTAATGACTACAGTGTATCTAATTAGTGTATTGCCTGGTAAGGACATTTTCTAGTTAGCTTTCTGGAAAGTACATTAAGCTAATTAGTTAAGACCACCCATTCTCTGCTGCTTTGCTCTCGTCTGCATAGCTAGCTAACAAGCTAAAGTTAACTACCTAGCTAGCTAGGTAATTAAAATTCTTCAGGCAGATCTGCTAAACAGAGTTAAATGGGTTTCCTACAGTACAGTACTATAGGGCATTCATGTTTAACTTTCTGTTGATTTAATTTATTCCTGTTACATTACTAAGGCATTTAGTGACATTTTGCTGGTGCTCATTGTGTTGCACTTTGGCTTTACCTAGGTATATTGCGTTTTGGTCATTCTCAAATTTTATGTTGCTGAAGAGAATGTGAAAATAAGGGAGTTGTTTATTTACACTAATGTTCTTAACATTCAGGCATGATCATCATTGGAGGAAAAATGCAGACTGTGGTAAGTTACATCATGTTTCCTCATACACTACATAATAACTTATATTCCTTTTTTTTATAAGTCATTACAATCCTAATATCACCCACTTTGGAGTTGAGTTATTTGACATTGACATGTTATGGCAACGTTTTTGTCCCAAATATCTAATAATGTACAAAATATGCTTTCAACAGGTCCTGATGGAGAGACATACAGGAGGAAACAGTTGGGTTAGTTACATAATATTCTATTTTCCCTACTTTATATAATAATATAATAACTATATATTATATTCCCTTATTTGATATTTTACTTTTGAGTTTAATTTATTTAAAAAAATATACAATAATTTCAAATCTGATGACTGCAAAATACTTGACAGTCAACTGTTTACCACTGTGTTTACCATTACCTATTCTTTTAATAACCCTTATTGTGCTTTTGGACACTGAAGACATCAGTTTGTTAAGAATAGCTGTGCACTTCTACGGGGCCTTTGTGGCCTTATTTTGCAGTAACTTGCACATATGTGAGGGCCCTATTAATGCAGAAAGATATTTACACATTATGGAGCAACATATGCTGCCATTCTGACGTCGTCTTTTCCAGGGACGTCCCCTCATTTTCCATAATGTGTTTTCAATATAGTACCGGGTGAATAGAATTTAAATGACATTTTGTTTGTTTCTTTCATTTTACATACTCTCACTACTTTTTGGAATGGGTGTTGTAAGTGATTATGCTAACTAATATCTTCTACTTTAGAGTTGGTATTTAGTGTTTACATGTAATGTGAGTTTTTTTGGAGAAAGGGCGAATATTGTAAGAAATATAGTTTCAACAGGTCCGGATGGATAGAGACATTGGAGGAAACAGTGGGGTAGATAAGTTACATAATTTCTCATTCCATACCTAATAATATATTATATTCCTTTTGTTTTCTCATGATCAAAATAAGTAAGTACAGTCTTAACGTCTTACACTTCAATCTTGGGTAAGTTATGACAATGATTTGTAATGTGACATTTTTGCTGGGGAAGTGTCTAATATTGACAAAAAGATGCTTTCAACAGGTCCTGATGGAGACATGGTGGGGTATGTTATATCACCTGGTATCTGATTTTCTTTGTTTTCTTAGTTACAGAATAGGTCATTCTACTCCTAATATTCTCTTTTGGTTATGAAATTTGCCTTTTCTGTGAACTTTGTTGAAAAAATGTCTAATAGTGTACAAAATATGCTTTCAGGTCCTTCAGAAATGTCTGTGCATCATGAGGGGAAATCCCTTTGCTGGTTTAAAGTGTGTAATGTGAGTATTTCCTGTTCTTTTTACTGTTTAAAAGCAGGAAAAACTTTAAAAGCATCTAAAGAATCTCGGTCATTGTACTCCATATCCACTCATCCAGTGCATGGAGATATTGCAAGGCATTGATCCTGCAGATGGTAGGGTTCAGGATCTGTCTTCAACCATCATATATATTGGTCATTTAGCAGATGCTCTAATACAAAGCAACTTGCAGTAAAAATATATACAAAATAATTTACAACTTAGTAGTGAGTGCATTCTAATTTTAAAAAAGATAAATGGGGTAAAATAAAAAAAATTGGTGGCCATGGAACTAATTTAGGTACAAAGAGTACAAAGAACTACATATTCAGCAAATCATGGACTTTTCTTTTCCCTACAATTAGATGTTAAAGGTGTGTCAGTGGGCAGGAAAGAAAACATGCATAGCAAGTTGGATGTGTGTGTAACTCACTGTTAATAACACTCTTAAGAGAACATGACTACTGAACATGAAGCTGGCCTGGAAGACTTAATGTCTTGGCATTACTAAGGACTGAATTACAGTATTAATCTTGACTGCTAGAGCTACCCCAGAATTTACAATTTAAGGTCAAGGTTGTGACTATGCCATTATGTTTTTCAAAATAAACATATTCTAATTTAATAAATTCTACATTTCTTTTCATTATTATTCAGGATGTCAGAGCCATAGTTTGTGGTTTGTGGGACAGCAGGTTTATGTATTCTCTTATTTTAGGTAATGACACTAAGTCAACATGTTCCCGTTACTGTCATGGAATTAGAGTTTAATTTGTAAAGTTAATTGCATCTAGTACAGTAGGCATAGGAATGAAACAATTTTATTGATAACGTTTAAAATTGGTTATGAGCTTTGCTGTTTAATGAGTACACTCCGTATCCTCCCAGCTTATATGATACTGCTAAATGTACTGTATGAACAAATGTTTATACTATTTCATGTATGGGATATATACTTACTGCATGTCCCAATCTGTAATTCTGAAGGTCTGGGTTTTAGCATACTGTTATTTTTAATCTTATGGTGACAGCAATAAGCATTGTTAAATAATGCTACAGTAAATTAATCAAGGATCAATATTGTGCCTATAGTATCTAAGAAAGTGAAACAGATAGTTTCTGAATGCTTCATTTATTTTATTTAACCTTTATTTAACCAGTTAAGCACGTTGAGAACAGATTTTCCTTTGAAACGCGACCTGGCCAAGATCAATGCGTTGAGGTGCAGAATACATACAAGTTACACATACAATACAAGACAAAGTACGGATGTATCAAGATGGGTCAAATATTGGATACAGCATGTGTTGGGATGTATCAAGGTGTGTCAATATATAACACAGCATGTGTCAGGATGTATCGAGGTGGGTGAAGTATTTGACACAGCATGTGTCTGGGATGTGCCAGAATGTATTCAATGAGTTTGACACAAGGTGGTCCGTTTCTTGGTGTGTCGTGGTGTTTTGAATACAGATTGATACACAATGTATCTGAATGTGTCAGGATGTGTACAGTATGGATGCCAGGAACTGAAGATGGCTGCAGTACAGACCTGGCAGAGCATCACCATGGAAGAAGCCCAACATCTGGTGATGTTGATTCATTTGCTGACTTCAAACTGTCATTAAATGCAAAGGACCAAATATTCAAAATTATTAATTTATTCCACATTATGGTAAACTGTTTAATGTTTTTTCATGCCAGAGAATGGAGGGGACCATGTAGAAAACATGCTATTATTTCTGAATGTTTTAATATACCATAGAATGTTATTTTTTAAAATAACAAATAAGCCACTGCCCAAGTTGGGCTTGCAATGACTATGACTAGCTGTGCTGCAAGTAAACTAGCTACTGTACATGAATCAGCTGATTAGTAGGCTTCATGATTGCAGCTAGCTCATTTCAACAGCCATCTAGATAGCTAGCATAGCCCAATATTGATGTGTGCCCATACTGTTTCCCTGTGTGCCTTGCAAAAATATTGGGCAGGAAAATGGGTGCCACACCTTAAGAGTCACCACAGGCATAAATGTTAAATGAATGCTAAATAATACAGTGTAATCAAAAATATATAAACTATACTTGTACATTAATTAAAAAAACATTTTATGATAAAAAATAATTTGACAAAAGGCAGATCAGTGTAATGTATATTTAAAAAATGTGTCAATGCATAGATCACAGCTCGACCAAAAGTGTGTTTAGGGCAGCTCAGAAAAAATGTGGTAAGAACAAGTTTGTACAAACTTTGGACCTGATAAATAATGTCATTTCATGGGCCAAAGCTATTTTTAAAAGAAACTTGTTGTTTAGTCTAGACGTCACAGATGACACATGGAACATTCCTTAAGAAAACCCCCTGTTGATTGGTGGAAAAACAAGTTTGGTAGTCTTGAGTCTACATTCAGCATTTCTACATATACGTCATTCCACTTTTATCCCGAGCTTACAGTAAGTACAGGGACATTCCCCTGGAGCAACTTAGTGTAAAGTGTCTTGCACAAAGACACAACAACATTTGGGAATTCAACCGGCAACCTTTCGACTACCAGTCTGACTCCCTAATCACTAAGCCGTCTGTGCCCATTTCTCACAGAAAAATAAGAGTTAGTTGTTACATGTTTAAACAGTCCTTGTGAAATTTGTTGGACACTGACTGTACTTGTTTAACCCCCGAACCATGTCCTTTTAATATTGGTTTAATTATAAACAAAAATGGTTGTCACATTTCATAACTGGGATGTCCAAGTAATAACTTGCCATTGACTACAATGTGACATGATGCATTTCATTACAAGTTATAAAACACCAAAAAACAATTTACATCAGAGTCCCATTCGCTCATATGAGTTTTAGTTATTGAAAAGTGTTCTCCAGACAGATCTGCCTTGGAGGCAGTAATTATTTGATTGGTTGACTCAAAACAGGGTGACTTATATATACACTGCTCAAAAAAATAAAGGGAACACTAAGATAACACATCCTAGATCTGAACGAATGTACTAATCGTATGAACTACTTTCATCTTTACATAGTTGAATGTGCTGATAACAAAATCACACAAAAATTATCAAAGGAAATCAAATTTATCAACCCATGGAGGTCTGGATATGGAGTCACACTCAAAATCAAAGTGGAAATCACACTACAGGCTGATCCAACTCTGATGTAATGTCCTTAACACAAGTCAAAATAAAGCTCAGTAGTGTGTGTGGCCTCCTCGTCCCCGTATGACCTCCCTACAACGCCTGGGCTTGCTCCTGATGAGGTGGCGGATGGTCTCCTGAGGGATGTCCTCCCAGACCTGGACTAAAGCATCCGCAATCTCCTGGACAGTCCTTGGTGCAATGTGGCGTTGGTGGATGGAGCGAGACATGATGTCCCAGATGTGCTCAATCGGATTCAGGTTGGGAACGGGGAGGGGCAGTCCATAGCATCAATGCCTTTCTCTTGCAGGAACTTCTGACACACACCAGCCACATGAGGTCTAGTATTGTCTTTCATTAGGAGGAACCCAGGGCCAACCGCACCAGCATATGGTCTCACAAGGGGTCTGAGGATATCATCTCGGTACCTAATGGCAGTCAGGCTACCTCTGGCAAGCAAATAGAAATGCCACCCCAGACCATTATTGAACCACCACCAAACCGGTCATGCTGGAGTATATTGCAGGCAGCAAAATGTTCTCCACGGCATCTCCAGACTGTCACATCTGTCACATGTGCTCACTGTGAACCTGCTTTAATCTGTGAAGAGCACAGGGCGCCAGTGGCGAATTTGCCAATCTTGGTGTTCTCTGGCAAATGCCAAACATCCTGCATGGTGTTGGGCTGTAAGCACAACCCCCACCTGTCGACATCAGGTCCTCATACCACCCTCATGGAGTCTGTTTCTGACCATTTGAGTGGACAAATGCACATTTGTGGCCTGCTGGAGGTCATTTAGCAGGGCTCTGGTAGTGCTCCTCCTGCTTCTCCTTGCACAAAGGCGGAGGTAGCGGTCCTGCTGCTGTGTTGTTGCCCTCCTACGGCCTCCTCCACGTCTCCTGATGTACTGGCCTGTCTCCTGGTAGCGCCTCCATGCTCTGGACACTACGCTGACAGACACAGCAAAACTTCTTGCCACAGCTCACATTGATGTGCCATCCTGGATGAGCTGCACTACCTGAGCCACTTGTGTGGGTTGTAGACAGTGTCTCATGCTACCACTAGAGTGAAAGCACCACCAGCATTCCAAAGTAACCAAAACATCAGCCAAGAAGCATAGGAACTGAGAAGTGGTCTGTGGTCACCACCTGCAGAACCACTCCTTTGTTGGGGGTGTCTTGCTAATTGCCTATAATTTCCACCTGTTGCTGATCCATTTGCACAACAGCATATGAAATTGATTTTCAATCAGTGTTGCTTCCTAAGTGGACAGTGTGATTTCACAGAAGTGTGAATGACTTGGAGTGACATTGTGTTGTTTAAGTGTTCCCTTTATTTTTTGAGCAGTGTATAACCTTGCCTTTCGTAACCAGAAAAGTGTTTATTTAAAGGGCCATCTGAATTCTCTTCCACAAAAACTATGCTAAGGATGTGAAACGTAATAGTTAATGTAATGATCCTGTTATTGTTTAAATACAACGAAAGTTGCCCTTCTATCAGCTTGAAGCAGTCGGCCCATTCTTCTCTGACCTCTAGCATCAACAAGGCATTTTTGCCCACAGGACTGCCGCATACTGGATGTTTTTCCCTTTTCACACCATTCTTTGTAAACCCTAGAAATGGTTGTGCGTGAACTCAAAAAACTCAGACCGGCTCATCTGGCACCAACAACCATGCCATGCTCAAAATTGCTTAAATCATCTTTCTTTCCCATTCTGACATTCAGTTTGGAGTTCAGGAGATTGTCTTGACCAGGACCACACCCCTAAATGCATTGAAGCAACTGCCATGTGATTGGTTGAGTAGATCATTGCATCAAGGAGAAATTGGAAGGGTGTTTCTAATAATCCTTTAGGTGGTGTATATTGCACCATAAAAAACATACAAATAAACAACATATAACAACAGTCCAACACATAATCATTTGCATGCAACTGCAGCCCTATTCAGTCCTGGCTTTCGTGACAATGTTATAGTTAATGGGATTATAATTAGGGGTATAATATGTATCTCAATTAAATATTTGATAATATCTTTTTTATCAGCAATTCAATATATAGGTCCTTCTCAAGAAATTTGCATATTGTGATAAAGTTCATTATTTTCCATAATGTGATGATAAAAATTAAACCTTCATATATTTTAGATTGCACACCAAATGAAATATTTCAGGTCATTTATTGTTTTAATATTGATGATTTTGGCATATAGCTCATGAAAACCCAAAATTCCTATCTCAAAGAATTAGCATATTTAATCTGACCAATAAAATAAGTGTTTGTAATACAAAAAAAGAAAAAGTCAACCTTCAAATAATTATGTTCAGTTATGCACTCAATTCTTGGTCGGGAAACCTTTTGCAGAAATGACTGCTTTAATGAGGCGTGGCATGGAGGCAATCAGCCTGTGGCACTGCTGGGTGTGATGGAGGCCCAGGATGCTTCGATAGCAGCCTTAAGCTCCTCCAGAGTGTTGGGTCTAAAGTCAATTTAGACCTTAAATGTCATTAAATGTCATGCTGTTTACAGAAAATATAGTTATACTATAAATTACGTTTGTGAATCTCATAATTGGATCATTTTGTTTACAGTAATCACATTCCATTTAATGTTTTCAGAATATAACAAGAAAATTATCATGTAAACAAATAAATATTTATTCTTTTGATTCATATAATACAATATGAGCATATTTTTATATGAACATCAATGGATTTTAAAGAATACTTAAGTTTTAATATGATCTACTCAAATATCATTCTGACAGTACAATAATACCCTATACAGCCTATCTGGTTTCAAGGGTTTGATAAAATGTTCTATGTGTGTCATTAAGAAGAAGGGTAAAACAGTCTGAGTGTTGCAAAAAACTATTCTGAAACTAAAGAAGGCAAGTTGATGCCAAAACTTTGGTGATTTCATTCATCAATCACTTGGAGCTGAAACCTGGAGTGTGTGACATGCTTAGTGTATCCTATATCTAAATATCTGTTAGTCAGCACCTCCCAAGAATGTGATTTTGTATGTGAACCATTTTATACCTTAAAGCAGTTAAGTACAGTACAACACAATTCCTGTCAAAATTTGAGATTTTAAGAAACTGTAGCCTACAAATACTTTAGTCTACCTGGCTGAAGCTCCATTGGAGGACCTAGGAAGGTGGGTGATGGTAATTTGAAGGCTTCTCACGCTTCTTACTATTCCAAAAATAAGCCAGCAATGAGCAAATGAAAAATATTGTAAGCAATACAATTACTATATCGTAGTAATATAACCTATCTGAAATTTTAATATTTCTAGTTTACCTAAATAAGTTGACGAGGGGCATCTCTCGTCATACTTCTTCATATTCGACCAGGAACACAAATCTATAACATTCAATTTACAATGTATCATCATACACAATATTATTAATATAAAAGTCGTATTGATGGTTATGTGGTTTTGGCTGAAGTTAGAGTGATGCTTCAGAGTAACATAACCCTAGGGTCCTTTGCACCTTGATTTTGAGCCAAACATCCCCCCATAAGCTTTTTTTCCTTGTTATAACATTGGTCAAGTTAGCACTATCAACCAAATGGCTTAGTGCAGGTGCTAATGGAACCAAGGGTGTATCTCGTAAATAACCCCACTAATACTGCACAGAATGGTACCAAACTTCTACAGTAGTACAATTTGGTTTAGTACTTATAAAACGAGGCATTTGAAAGTTTGTAAGTGCACCAGAAGTATATATACATAACATTTGCCTGATGGCTGCTACTCTCAGTTCCTACCGTGATAACGCGAGATCCCGCAAGATCACACACAGTGCACAACATGTATTGCCTAGCAGATGGGATGAAACGCGCCCTTCAGCCACTGTCTCCACTCCTCTAAAGCAAGGACCACAGCTAGCAGCACTCTGTCTCCAACACGGTAATTTCTCTCTGCTGGTGTTAGTTTTATAGAAAATAAAGCACAGGATACATTTTTTCTTGCTTACTATGTCGTTGGGACAAGACTGTGCCCACACCCACCTCTGACGCATCCACTTCCAAGAGGAAGGGACGTGAACATCCTCTTCAATTTTTAAAATGCTGCATCAGCTTCAGGATTCTAAACCAGTTTTTTTGGTCCGCCCTGAAGAAGGGATGTGAGTGGAGCAGCGATTGTGTTATAGAATCTGATGAAACTCCTATAGAAATTACCGAAGCCCAAGAAGCTTTGCCAGGCCCTTGATTGTAGTGGGAAATGGCTATGACCTGACTCCATATATACTCCCTGAGGGCTGATGCGATGCCCTAGGGAGGAGATGGCTGTTTTGTGGAACTCGCACTTCTCGCCCTTTGAAGTAGTTCCAACAAAGAATGGTTTAACATACTCCTTTATACATTTGATGGAAGAAAAGTACATATATATTGTAACACTCCTACTCGGAGGCTAAATCAGGAGGCTTGAGACAGAGTTAGAAATATCGCTGGCGGACTTTATTACTAAACAGAGGCAGTTGTTGGCCACTGCCTACGCCCTTAGCACACACACTTAACTTGTAACTTATTTGAACTGTTACAGACGCTCACACCTGTAGTCACTTGCTAGGCTCAGACAAGTAGCATGAGAGAGAGTTTTCCTGACCAACCCCAACTTTTATCAACTCCTACTCCCCGGAACTAGACCACCCCCCCAGCTGTCCCACTCATAAAACAGTCCTCTGGCAATAACTTCAGCTCTCTCTAAATGAATGCACCAACACAAACCAGAACACAGAGAATGTAACTACCAAAATACAGGGTCACCACAATATATTTTGGTATTATGTAGCTTGCTGTGCCATAAGGTATGATGGATCATGATGAACAGATTTTAAAACCATAACACAATTTGTCTGTTAAGGTTTAGACCATCAACGACTATAGATCTTTTGCACCTGATAATTGCACACATATGGTGTCCAAAATATGAATGTGTCCCTCATTATACAAGGGGATGATGACAATCAGATGTCTTTGGGCCTCGGAGAGCAGAGCATTCTGTATTTTAGAAGTTACTTAAACTTTTAAGTTTACTCAACCAGATGCTAAGTTGAAATGCATTGAATAACTTTGTTAGAACTACTCAAATAGATAGTTGATAAGACTACAAATATTATGTTGATTCAATGGTTTATTTTCAGTAATGCATGCCATCTGAACTTGTTATTTTCAGTTGGAAAAACTGAAGTGTGTGTTGAAATAACTTGGAATCCTTTGCTTGACTTAATCAGAATTTTAAGGCAACCAGGTAACTTTTTTTTTTTTAGTTCAGTCAACTTGTAATTTTTTACAGTGTAGTGACCTGACGTGGTGCTGAACGCAAGTCTTCCATTCATCTCACTCCTTAATGTGTATGAGGTTGTATGCACTTCTCAAATCTAGTTTAGTGAAATACTGAGCCCCTTTAAGTTGTTCTGGGTCAGATTGCATGAGAGGTAGTGGATACCAATACTTGATTGTTACATAGTTCAGTCCACAGTAATCTATACAGGGTCACAGCTCGCCATCTTTTTTGGAAACAGAAGAGGTAGACATTCAACTAAAACTCTGGTTTAATTATTATTTGCATACTGTTTCATGGCCTCTATCTCTGCCCAAGACAAGGGGTAGATGCAGCTCCCTGGTTGTTGATGTCCCTCCATCAAGTCAATGGCACAGTCCCAGGGCCTGTGAGGAGGGAGACGTGTAGACTGAGTTGCAGAAAATACATCTGAAAACTCTGCATACTCACTCGGAATAGAGGGCTGGAGGGACATGTCCGGGCTCTGCACTGTGGTAGAATATCAAGCCACCAGCAGGCAAGTCTTCTGGCCAGAGGCGTCACTGGCGGTGGGGCCGGCGCGTTCGCCCGGCAACACCACACAATGCTGGCAACACAAATTCCCAGTTCTCTCTTCAAAACAATAGCGCTCGTTTAAATTATCCGCAATAATCATTGTAAAGTCACTACAAAGCTAATGAATTGTAAACATATGCAATTGTATGGTGTGTAAAGAAACAATGAGAGCATGTGATTGCATATTGATTGAATATATTGTCCATGTTTCATTTGAAGAGACAGAAAAGTTCAAGGGGGCCGAATACTTTCGCAAGGCACTGTACATCCGTTAGTTTGGCAGTACCGATTTTTTGTATATAGTATGGTTACCTAGCAACCGAGCTTTAAAAAATCCAAGTGGACAATGGTTGTATTACATTCTAAAAGACCCATAAGGTGAGTGGGTAGAGCAGTGAGGTTGGAACCGGGGGTCTGGGGTTCAATTCCTCAGTAAAGAGTTCTTGTTTCTGAGATAATTATTTTCAACTGCCCCTCAGTTTATGTAATTTATTTTTGTGCTTTTAGTTCATTTAAGTATTATGTTACAAATTTCATGGTTGAATTTAATGAAGTGATTTTAACATAACAGTTTGGTTGGGGAATTTCGATTTTTCTCATTATGACATGCCAGCCAACAGCAAAAGAACCAGCTTTGAGTAGAAATCTTCTACATAGTCAGGTAGAAAATGTCCTATAATAAGTAGATTATGACTTTGTAAATGAGAATGAAGTGTATCATAAAAGAGACATTTTCATTGCAGATTTGCATTAAAATTATGTTAAAATAAGTAGGTGCTGTAACAGGTTATTTTGTAACGTGCACCATCTATGGGTGGAAGCAGAGGCATCATGGCCATTAAAACTGAGGGGACACGTGCACCCTCCGATTTTTGAGCCAAGTGGATTTTCCTTTTAATATCAGTAGCTATTTGTGGGCACATGTTTCTGTGTGTTGTGCGCACTGTGCCCCCTTAAAAAAATAGGTGCATGACGCCCCTGGGTGGAAGCCAAGCACCTTATGAGTTCAGCATGTTGTAACTCATGAAAAGGTAATTTAAAAAATAACAAGCTTCGAAATTGTGATTGTTATATGACTAGTTATATGGAAAATTATGTGTCTAAGAATTAGCCTAATAGTAGCACGTACATGGTGATACAGCTCTTAAACTGTTAACTAAATTACTGTACAGCTGGTAAATAAACCCATGCACTGATGATAAGCATCAGAACAAGGGTGGGCTATTAAATCTGTGCGTTTTACAATGCTTCTTTAACCTGTTGAGGAGTACAAATATGTGAGGAGTTGCTACTGGGCCCCTAAGAGAACGGTCACAAATATGTGATTTTGAATTTGAGAGATTTCCACATTTTCCCACTAGTTTTTTGTTTTATTACATTGTGTGATCAATATGCCAGGGTAAATGCACAGGGGTTCATTCACTTCTAATTGCACCAGGGTACAAATAGCATACATTGATATTTGTACCAGACAGGGTAGTAATAGAACACATTGCTGTGTGCACCGGGTACAAATAGCATACACTTTTAATTACACCAGGGTACGAATAGCATACAATGCTAATTGTACCAGGGGTAAATTTTCTTTTTTAGCCTACGCCTTATACTGCCTTTATTGTTTTATTTGTGTTACTGTAGTCGGGAGTAAAAGGATACCATTAATATGCACAATAAATTAATACATTAATAAATGATATATTTCCTTTTCCCTTTTGCTATAGTTTGGGTTAAGAACCGAGAAATGCTTAAAAAATGCCTATAGAGGATTTATAGAATAGACGTGGTTGGATATTTCCTACCTAACTCTCTGACCTAATAATGATCATTTATCCGTGTGTAAACAGCTACGGACTGAAATACCACAGACCCGGGAAACTAGAGCGTTGCCCGCGAGTCAGACAAAGGAATATGCTACTTGAACTGTGTGCGTGATACACGCTGAAACATAG